>MJUU01059629.1:12228-53984 GCA_002080025.1 Modiolus philippinarum | reverse complement strand
TAACATCATTCAAATATATGATGTGTCGATGTATAAGTTAAATATTCAACCTGGTTAACGTCCTCAAAGATGTGCTATACCGATTTGAACTTTATCCTAGATCACCAATGATTCGACGGTTGCTGTCAACAGATTATGACATGCTTACCCTTCCAGAGCACCTAATGTATCTCTCAGTTTTATAGGAGTTCACACCATGGTTGCCTTGTTTTGAATGTTGTGCCTAACGTCATTGTTTTTGTCCTGTCTTTGTTATTATCAATCATTCGTTCCTGCCTCGTTAACAAGAATTTTTCAGTTTTTTCGTCTTTAAAATATAACATCAAATGCTCAAGGTTTAATTAAGTTCCTTTTCGAAGGTTATCTTTGATTTTTCGCAAACTTGCCCTAAAAAATTTAAATCGATACCTTTGAACATAGTTTATCCCAATTTGCCCATTGATTTCAGAAGAGATGAGCTTTATAGAAAAGAATGGATGGACAGAAGACGGAAAAACAATGCAGTAGAATACCCATTCAAAATTAAATGACATGCGAAAAATAAGAAAAAAGAACAACAGAGACACAAGACGCCAAAAAACTCAAACACAAACAAAAATAATATTCAAAATTAAGGCACTTACATATATAAACAAGTTAAAGGTGAATGAAAGGATATGAAGTAAATGCATATTCGAAACTACAAAAATAAATGCCAAAATTTGAAAGTATGAATAGTATACATGGTATATCCATATGAGAAATTTTCTCACGAACAAGTACAAGTCATACCTGAAAATATATGGAGAGATTACATCTCTCTGTGAATTGCCATAACTTTGGATTTATGATTTTAGAATTTCCCCTTTCCTCGTTCTTGCTTCGGTATTCGTTTGCCAATGTACTATCGCATGGGGAATTTTTTTAACGGAGTCCACCCTGCAAGACAGACAAACTTCA
Organism: Modiolus philippinarum; assembly: GCA_002080025.1. Lineage (NCBI taxonomy): Eukaryota > Metazoa > Mollusca > Bivalvia > Mytilida > Modiolidae > Modiolus > Modiolus philippinarum. The sequence continues at coordinate 53,045 of MJUU01059629.1, read as the reverse complement.
GTTGTAAATTGTAAATATAAAACTAAATTTCGATTTGAAAATGTGTATTCCAATTTGTGACGCCGACACGTCATATTTTTCAATGATGTCGTGTGATAACCATACAATATGTTACTGGACAAAATTAACATGCGTTTACAATAAACCTGAATCAACATTTTCAGAACAGTTTTGTCTTGTTTTGTTTTGTTTTGTTTTGTTTTTTTTTGTCAGTTTTTTTTTGTTTTGGTTTTGGTTTTGGTTTGATTTTTTTCTTTTTTGTGATTTTTGTTTTTGTTTTTGTTGCTCTACTCCAAAAATCACTATATGAACTTTACGTTCGACAGTAATGAATCAATTGTGAATTATAAGAATCTAACACCACGGCGAGGGTCAGACAGAAAAATCTCAGACACCCAAGGTAAAGATTTCAAGTACTCGGACGAAGCTTGCTGAATCCGAGACGCTAGAAATCTTACCCGAGGGTGTCTGAGATCTTTTTGTCTGACCCTTTCACTGGTGTTTGATTATTTTTCTCCCCCTCAGCATTCAATTATCAAACAAATCACCGAAGAAACGCCATTGTTGACACCATTGAATTACTTCACTTTTCACGACGTCATAAAGCATGGAGCACGCGTCCGAGTCCGGAATTATTTCAGTGCCAAAGATTTACGCATTTAAGGCGTGTTTCATTTCATTTTTAGTCGTTCGAATGCAATACATATCCCATTTAAATGTATTAAATGATATAATTTTCGATTCATGTAGCCTAAGCAGAGTATATCGTAATCATATGATATTGGCGGGAATAAATGCGTGTAGCTTGTCTTACACCCCCCTCTCCTGTGTAAGACAGAAAAATCTTGCACTGCGAAAATAATGGATTCCCTTGTCCGAGGTGGGAGAATGTACACTCCATACGCTGGGATTGTACGGTTATAACTGATAGGATGGGAACGATTAGTACCAGGAAACTAATGATAACATCACGGTTGTTGTTGTTTTTTTTTAGTTTATATCTGCATATTCGTCTTTCGTATTCGTTTTTAGTTTATATCTGCATATATGTCTATATCTGCATATTCGTCAATATAAAACTGACTTACTTTAATTTAGAATGTTACGTTGTCAGAGGGTTGCAAAGGTTCAAAAGTTTAATACGTTACCACTAGACCAGCGGAGACTAGTTAAAATTTTGGTTAAATAATATACTTAAGTGTCACATTACGTGTCAAAATATATTTGTGGGTCACTCTATTTTACATCCCTTTGGTCTGCCACAGAGATGGCATGGGCAGTGCAATCTGTCTGTTATATCTGTGCATTCGAAGAACAGCCAAATCCCTAGGTGGGAAGGCAGTTTCGATATTCATTTCTATAATTCTAACCCCGTTGGGTTCCTACGATAGACCGTTATATATATAATGTCTTTGTGAACGAAAGTTCACTCAGTATCAAAGAAAAATTATTAGGATGAAGTTGTTCTAAGTTTGATTTTAAACAGTATCAGTATACAGATAAATGTCATTTGTGGTTATTTAACAGTTAGTGGAAAGGGCGTTAAATCCAGTAAAAATTGTTAGTGTGTAGCGTTGAACCACTAAACATTACGAAGAAGTACAAAGAAGATAGAAAAGTAAATTTGGCTGTATAATGAAAAACTGCCAAAATATCTTTTTATATTATTTACCTCAAGGCAATACATACCCGAAGAAAGGGCAGGGAAGGGGAGGAGAAACTTTTGGTTATATTTTTTAATCGAGTCACTTTTCCGATTTGAAAAAAAATGAAAAAAATAAAATAAAAAAGGAAGAAATGTAAGATTTAATTGTACATAGTATAGAATCTTTATACCCCCCCCCCCCCCCACACACTCATAAATAAAAGAAAGAATAAAATGACCCAAAAACCAAAAAAGTCGGAATATAGTGCAGGTAAACACAAAATACGAGTTTTTTCTTCACTACTCCAACGAGACGTGTTCTCTTCAGTGTTGTTTTTTCGAAAAGGTGGAATAAAATAGAACATTTCCGCGAATTCTTCAGAAATATATATTTTAAATCAAGTTGTAGTTAAAAGAAATTTGTATTGCGATATTGCCAATATCGACAATAAATACATGACTGTAGTCTGTATAACCTAGACTAAGGCATGGACCATTCGATTTTAAGGAAGGAGAAGGATTGGATTTTTCAAAAGAAATTGGGGCCCTTAGTTAAGCTTAAAAAATTCTCTGACACCTGTGTTAAAAATAACTAAGCCCACACGCTGTTTAATAGAAGAAAAAAACCTTGGTTGAATTTTTTTTCCTGGCATGTAGGCCAAAACAATATCCCAGCCTCCTTCCTTACCACTCGGGCCGTAACGAAGGTTTTAAAACAGTCGAATTAAAAAAAGGCCGCTCAACGGACAATTCTGTCGACTTGAAATGTAGTAAACATATATTTCACTCGGGCATTTATAATTTTTACATTGGAGATAAAGGGGATGACGTAGATTCTTATAAAGAATCCACCGTAAAATCAAAAGAATGACGTTACAACATTGGCATAAGGAAGATAATTCCACGTTTTGATCATGTATTTTCAGATAATTTGTAACAATATCTTAAAAAAAAACAGCAAAGGATATGGATATGGATCAGGTGCAAAACAGACTAAGTCTGAATGAAAAAAATGGACAACTTCACCTCAATATACAAACAAATTTCAAATAAAAGCACAAGTAATTCAGCATTTTTAGAAGGATTATTGTTAGAGTAAGATAATAAATTACAGTTTCGGAAAGTTCGTTTAAGAGCCATAAAAAAGATTGAAGGAGGCGCCTATGGAGCAAAGTAAACGATCACAGGCAAGTTTCTACTTAAACTAATACAACAAATAGCCTCCTTCCAAACAAGACAGACAAGAAAAGGTACGAGTTCAACAATAAAAAATCAAGTGGTGTTAATTGCCAAATGGACATCTTAAGTATGTTTTGAAGCAAGCTATTAAGTTCAAATTACCAGTTTTTTTTATTATAATTTTTATGATTCATAAAATTTAGATAGAATTTATATATATATATATGTATATAATTTAATTCTCATCCTTTAATTGTACTTATTGTTTATTAATATATATTTGTGTTGTTTTGGGTCGTTTTAACTTGGAGACGGGATGTTGCCTCCTTGACATTTACACCATTTCCTTTCTTTTTCATATTCATTTAATTTTCATTAGAAATTATAGTCCATGGGCTGGAAAAACCCCCCGTGCCCCCCCCCCCCCCACTTCCGAACCCCACCTATTTTTTGAAGTCCGCATACATTCCCTCTTCAAAATAAAACATGTTAACAGAAGCATAGCCTGCACGCACTTGGGGAATTTGGCCCATTTTTTGACACAACTACAGAAATTTTGGAAAATTTCGTTTTTCGTTAAAGTTTTTTTTTTCAGTTGCTTCAAAATGTTGACAAAATGCTTTCAAGTTATAAAAACGAGGTATCAAATGATTGCTTATTGTATGAGCTTTACAAAGAACCCGAGTTTATGCCCAATACATTCTATAGCGCAATTAAACGTACCCCTACCCCAATGAAATATTGACGAAAAAACTGATATTTTCATTGAAATTGCGTAAGTTTGATGGTTTAGAGAACCCGACGTGCACCTCAATTCCCGATTCTGAAAATTGTTTTTAGCTTTTCAATCTAATTTCTTTATTATGAAATAGCTTAAGACAATGTTAACATATTTTAGATGACCAAAATTTTATTTTCAAATATACCAAATACAGGGACCTTTGAATAATTTCGTTTTTGAATAAGTTTTTTCTTTCTTTTGCCTAATATTATTTTTAGTAAACAAATATCATTTAAAATAGGTATCAAATGAAAGCTTATTATATTTGCTTTACAACTATAACAAATAATGGCCGTTTTTATGTAATATATACATCATATATCAATAAAACTTAACCCTACCCCAACAAATTTACTCCAAAATTGTCAATTTTTTTGTCTATTTTCGCATAAAAATAACCAGAAGACGCAAAATGTGTGATGTATAGGACCATGTTGCATAAATCATATTATGATTTTATATTTTAACAGCCATTTGTTGACTAAAGCTCAATATTTTGCCCAAAATTGGTGAAAAATGGGAATTTTCAACATTTCAGAATTGTCCAAAGTCCACTGCTATATCGTTATATATGCCAAATCTGGAGGATATTTCTGCAACTATGCCAATTTATTGTACCAGCCGACACATTTGGTGTCTTAAAACATTGCTTAGAAAAACAAGGAGTGTTAAATGTGACTCTGATTACAGAAAATCTTAACCCTACCCAAACAAATTTTCCCTGAAATTGTCAATTTTTTGTCTATGTTCACATAAAAATAACCAGAACACGCTAAATAAGTGTTGTATAAGACAAAAATGCATCAATTACATCAGAATATGGTATTTCAGTAGCCATTAGCCGACTAAAACTCAATATTTCACCAAAAATTCATGAAAAATGGGAATTTTCAACATTTCAGGTTTGTTCGTATTTCATCGTTAAATCGCAAAATATGTCAAATGTGTAGAATATATCTGCAGATATGCCATTTAAGTGCCCTAAGCAATACAAAAATTGTGTAAAAACATTGTTTAGAAAAACAAGGAGTGTTATATGTAACTCTAAATACCGAAAATCTTACCCCTACCCCAACAAATTTTCCCTGAAATTGGTGATTTTTGGTCTATGTTTGCATAAGAATAACCAGAACATGCAAAACGTGTGTTGTATATGACAATGATGCGTGAATTACTTCATGATTTGGTATTTTAACAGCCATTGGTCGACTACAACTCATTATTTCTCCCCAAATTGATGAAAAATGGGAATTTTCAACCTTTCAGAATTGTCCAAAGTCCACTGCTATATCGTTATATATGCTAAATCTGGAGGATATATTTGCAACTATGCCAATTAATTGTACCAAGCGACATATTTGGTGTCTTAAAACATTGCCAGGAAAAACAAGGAGTGTTAAATGTGACTCTGATTACAGAAAATTTTACCCCTACCCCAACAAATTTTCCCTGAAATTTTTGTTTTTCGGTCTATGTTCGCATGAAAGATGGGAATTTTCATAATTTCAGATTTGTCCATAGTTAACTGTTAAATCGCATTATGTATCAAATCTATAGAATATATCTGCAGATATGCCAATTAATTGTTCTAAGCGATGCGTTAAATGTCTTAAAACATTATTAAGAAAAACAAGGGGTGTTGAATGTGACTTTAAATACCAAAAATCTTACCCCTACCCCAACACATTTCCCTCAAAATTGTCAATTTTTTTGTCTATGTTGGGATAAAAAAATAACCACCACACGCAAATTCTGCGTTGCATATAACAAAGTTGCATGAATACTATCAGAATTTGGTATTTCAAATCCCAGTTGTCAGCTAAAACTCAAAATTATTCCAAAATTGATGAAAAATAGAAATTTTTAGCATTTCAGATTTGTGCAAAATTCACTTTTGAATCAGTATATATGGCAAATCTGGAGGATTTATCTGCAGATATGCCAATTTATTGTCTTAACCGATACATATGTTATTTAAAAACACTGGTCAGAAAAATAAGGAGTGTTCAATTTGGCTCTAAATACTGAAAATCTTACCCCTACCCCAACAAAATTAAACTTTAAAATCTCCAAAATATGACCGCCTGTAAATATAAATGAACAAAGCATACTAATGTTTTACTTTCTTTGCAAAAGATGCATTTGATACATCATAATATGTAATTCTGACACCAAAATATGGGTAAAATTGAATATTTTGGACGATTATCGTGAAAAAGGGGAAACTTCAGTATTTCAGAATTTTCCGAAATTCAAAGTTAAATCGCTGAATAACTGCCCATAAACGGGGCGCATGATCTTATTTTTGATATATGGGAGGCTCTGTGTGTTTTAATGTTTGAAATGATAGGTCATTGGACCTTTATACAATGTTTAAGCTTTTCAATCTGAATAAAATGAAATAAATTTTGTTGATTATGTGTGGTAAGGGGTAATATGTTTGTAATTTATGAGACTGTAGTTAGTCTAAAAGGCTTAAAAGCATACTTTCTAATTACTTAGATATGATGAAACAATATTTAATCAACATTTTCAAGTTATATATCAATTTCATGAAGTAATTGCATCTCAAAGTCAAAACAGCAGAAATCTGAAAAACGGAAAATTCCCATTTTTCATACAATTTCGGACAGAAGAGTCGAAAAGAGACCTTTTGAAAAGTTTTAATGAAATACACACCAGAAAAGTTTTAATGAAATACACACCAGAAAAGTTTTAATGAAATACACACCAGAATTCCCATTAAACATTATCTTTTTACCATTTAGAGCCTGAATATTTCAAATTTTCTCTAAATTTATAGGGGGAGGGGTGCTAATTTTGACATTTATGAACCTATTATACGTCTGAAACTAAAATTTTTGCATACAATTTGTTGCTAACATGTCATTAATTATTATTGCATCGGTAATTATTAAGTATATATTCAGATTTTTACGACCCTTAAGTCAAAAAGTCGAAAATGTGAAAAATCTAAAATTCCGAAAAATTCCATTTTTCAAACATTTTATACCGAAAATCAAAATTTTATGGACTTTAATGGTTTTATTTTCTAACATTGTTCGCTTTTAGATTGACGGTTCGGTTCTCACTTACTTTATTGTATCACAACTGATAAGTTAGGCATAAAAACTAGATCAAATGACGATGGTTGTTTATCTGAAAGGAATTGACAGCCTAAAAACGGGGGTGCACGGAAAGTGTTTCCAGCCCACGGACTATTAGTAATTGTATTTTGAACGGTATCACTGTAAAGCGCTTAGAATAATTATGATTAAATAATGCGCTATACAGATGTTGTAATAATAATAATAATAATAATAATAATTCAGCAGTTCCTATTTTTAGCGGTGTGAGATGTCCTTTTCTTACACTAGTGTAAGACAAAAAATCACGTGCAGTTTACCGGCAAATATTGTGTTTGCACATTTAGTACCTGTAGTCTACATTTGTCCTCATTTCTGATCGTAAGTGGATTTATTATATGTACTAGTATTATAAAATTGTTATATCATTAAAATTATAATTTTACAGGAAAGAACAAGAAGAATCGTCTTTTAAAATATGGCGCGCTCGGGTATAATTTCCTGATTTTATGACGTTACAAAGAGGGATATAACTCCTTGTGTAAACAGACGAAAAAGGGGAGACATTTTTGGTATGGATTTTATTATATTTTATGATGAATACAGCGAGAAATCTTACCCTTAGATGTCTGAGATTCTCCTGTCTCGCACTTCCCCTGGTGTTGAATTCTTAATGTCTCATTATGTTCTATTTAAGCTAAAAACAGCTTAAGTACATTTTTTGTAGCAATCGGATTATTTATTACTATTCAAGGGAAGAATATACAAGAATGAAAAGATCGTCAAGAACCAAACACCACTTATACGACGCATCTTTTGATTTTAATTGAACAATATGCATATTGTATTTATACCTGGTGTAGTCTCTTGTTTCATAGAATAACTTAATAAAGTTGTGATAGTACACCTGTATTTACAACTCGAATATGATTTAAGTTCTTACCGATATATTCTAAATAAGTTTCCCTTCTTTCTTCATGTATCCAGTTATAATGAGATTTTTCAGAAAATAACGACTTTCCCTCGACGTCCATGGTTAAACTGATATGAGAAACATCCTATGTTTACTTTTTTAACAGAGTAATTCAAGCATGTCTTCGTGACAAATACTTAAATTTTCTTTGACGATCGATTACATTATAATTTCTTGCAAAGGGAGTTTCCCTGATAGTTTATTTGATTTAATCGAACATTATTAAGTATGTAGAAAGGACAGCGTTCTTTCATTTTTCACTTTTGTTGTGAGACAAAGTTGTCAAATAATTTTGTACAAACATAGCTAATTTTGTAAAACAACATGATTTTTGCTCAATTATAAATCGAGGTGACAGTTTAAAATTTTGGCTTCATCTTTTTTAAGCAATCTGGGATTCAACATTTAATCGCGTGGTCAAAATGAAAGTCCAAAACATAAAGAAAATGAAATCGTTCAACAATTAATTAAAATTGTTCAAAAACAATGCAATATTTTGTATTTTTGGTTAAAACTACCGATTTTTGAGGAATAGAATTTAGATTAGAAAATTTGCAGACATGTGACAGACACATTCAAAAGATGCTAGCAAAATTTCAAGCCGATTAAACGTCGTTCCGAGAAGATCATAAAAAATGATGTCTTTAAATGGCAAAACAAGCCATTCTGAAAAAAAACTGCAGGATAATTTTAAACCCTTGCATATACGGATCTCAAGAAATTGAGGTGAGAAAATGTTTATTGTGGATAAATCTTGCAAGTGGACAAAAAGAAAATAAATAATGCACGAATTCGAGCAAAAATACCAATAGTGCTTATTTAATGCCGTGTATTGCGGGTTTTGAAATTACGAAAGCAAGTTATTCGGATCATTGTTCTTTTTTTAAGCTTATTTGTTTGGAGGTACATTTGCATTAATATCTATTGAAAATATTTATCCTAGCGAAAAAAAATACTGTTGCGTTTTCATTTGCATTCAGAACATGTATATTTTATGAGAGCCCACCGTATTTCTCTCATACAATATTTATGCATTTACAAAATGTAGCCATTTTAACTTCTAAAAAAATCAATAAAACTTACTTTGGACAAAGTCTTTGCCTGTGCTTGTATATAATACAAAAATACCGATGTTGCATAAAAAACAGTAAATTTCGCTATACTGAACACGTGTGTCAAGGAATAACCTCTCATTAGCAGCATTTAAATCAAATAATATGGAAAGCCATAATCCAAAATCAGTCCAAAAAGAAGTATTCATTTCCAAAAATACCGAAATAGGAAGACAAATCCAGTACCAAGGACATCTACCGAGTGCCATACACGGAATGAAGATTAGAACATCATTTATTTGTTTAAATTAAAGAAAACTAAAAGAAAACACCAACAATGGCCGAAAATCACAATTACAAGAGAAACACCAGTGAGACAGAAGACAGACGCAAACAACAATAGAAACTGGGGATTGCCGAACTTGGTACTGGCACTATGAAAAGCAAGCAGTAGGGTTAAAGCAGTTTATGGGTACCCAAACCTCCCCTTTTCTCTATCCCGTTTCCCTATAGTATAATAAACATACGAATAAAACCCAATACAGGTAAACAACAGGTATATGACCACTGTCTTGAAAAGAAAACAATACGACAAAACATAATTTAAAAAGATGTGTCAAAAAGTTGTCGGCGCTTAATTGCCGGCTACCTCAATGAACCTAGTCTGCTTGTAATACACTGTCGCACTATAGAAGACAAATCAACATCAATACTTCCCAAATTATTTGGTAAAGAGTCGTCATGTATTTCAGTTCACATCAGCAGTATTAAAGAAATTCCAGTATATGAGTAAAATTTTCAGGCCACTGAACCAATTTTACGGAATCATGCAGAATATCCCGTCGCAACTTTTACGTAAGAAGTGTAAGATACGTTCACTTTTTTTCTGGACTTTTTATCCGTTTCATGCATTTTTGAACAATATTTCCATGAATTTTAGGATGAGAAATGTATTGTCACAATTAGTGTATAGTCATGTCAAACATGGAGACATTCCGAACGCACCGTGTGTATTTTAAATAATTGGTTTCGTTTCCCTATTCCACCTAACTCACGAATCATCAGGTTGTACGACAAGCAAACGTTCAGTCCAGATATTAGTTTGGAACTAAGAACCTCGTTCAACAACAGTGTAAGTTTTACATTATATTTTCATTATATGTGGATGAAGATTGATTCATTCACAACAGTTTATTATAAATATCAGCTCTAAACATTGATTGCATAATTTGCTATAAATATCGATTTTAACGGAATGTTCATCTCACACAGAAACGTACAACTGTTGATTATAATTATATTTACAACTTTCAACAAAGTCTTTAAAGTTTATATGTATTATTTCAGTCTAAAAGAGGAAGATAAACAACCGTTATTCAGTTGCATAATTCGTATAAATATAGAATGTATGGCAAGCAATTATCGATTTAAATACATCAAGATATTATTATGGAACACGTATTCCGTGTGTTACAGCAATTCAACTGTATTCTTCCGTGACTATACCGGAACTCCATGTATATTATTACACAGACACACGTCATATTGTGTTTATTTATACAAATTATTGTTTTTTTTAAATATATTGACATTTTACTGATAGTTATGGAAGCAAAAGTGGACTATAAATTCTCGCTATTTTGGACACATAACCAATGATCATGAAAAAGAAAGGAAACGGGGTAAATGTCAAGGAGACAACATCCCATATTGTTAATTATTGTATTTTTCAGGTTTTTACCAATTTGTTCATCGGCTAGTTGATCCACACTGGGTTTATATTTTGAATTGGGCCAACGAACTAGGTTAAGCTGGCTGAGTACGGCTCAGTACAGTAAAAACACTTATGTTTCTTACTCTTCCCGAACAGTAAAAACACAAGAACCAGCCTGAGTTCCAGACCTCATTTGGACTACTGGTAGCACCGTTGCCGCTGCAGGCAACACAGTTATAGGACACCGTTTCTTCCTGTTCCCGGACAGAAGACAACACAGTCACTCAACTACGGTAACACCGTTCCTGTTCCAGGCGACACAGCTACAACTGGATTAGACAACGTTCATCACAATGAGTTTTAAACAGACAGAAATGCCCGAGGAAGCCATTACAGCAGACACAAGGGTCCAGACACTTACAGAGAAAGGGCAAGAACAATATTTACAGACATGCGACAAACATCGTCAAGACATAGAGTATTTGTGGACAATGGTCGACTTACTGCTTCAGGAAGCTGAAGATCCCCCGCAGGACTACGGGATCAAAGAACCTTAGAACAAAATATAGCTAAAGCAAATTGCAGGTACCAAAGACAACTTAGTACCTGAAAGGCCTACCTGAAGACTATCAGGAGCGAGGATAGTAAACGAGAAATGGAGGAATGCTCCACAATAGCAGATATCCGCCAACTTGCCATCGACGATGCCCTGTGTTACTTACAGGAAGCTAGCAGGGCTCCAAGAAATCATCAAAGGCACCTAGTAGCACCTCATCTTCTCACAATAGTAAATACAAATCACAAGGTGGGACGTCTACACGTACAGACGCTTCCAGTCTGGTTAAACGTAAGAAAGCAAAAGCTGAAGCTCTCAAAGCAAGCCTTGCTTTCGCAGAAAAACAGGCAACTTTATCAAAGCAGGAAGCCATGTTAGAAGAATCTACAGCTCGTGAAAAGGCTGAAATTGAAGTAAATACAGCTCGTGAAAAGACTATGGAAGCAACAACAGCTCGTCAAAGGGCTGAAAGAGAAGCAGCTTAAGCTCACCAAAAGGCTTAAATAGAGGCAACAACAGCTCGTCGAAAGGCTGAGATGGCCGAGATGGAAGCAACAGCAGCTCGGATGAAAGCCGAGTTAAAGGCCGACCAAACATTACTAGAGGCAACAAAAGAAACTGTCATGGCAGAAACTGAGGCTAAGATCCCGAATGACGATAGTAGTCAAACAGGAGTTGATAGTGAAGACCAGCGAAGTCAGTTGCCCATAGAGGAAGCAGACCCGCTACAACGGGTTTAGCAATATGTTGAAGAACACTCCCTCGATGTTTCAAATGAGGAGGCACAAAATATCCCGTCAGTAGTATATGGGGCCTCCAGACCAGCGGAAGTCACGTCAACTCCAACAGTAGTATATGGAGCACCGGAAGTAACATCTACTCCAGCTTACGCTGGACCACCTCGTAGATCTCAGTCTGTTACATTTCAGCTTAACAGAGATGCACCAGAATTTGAACCATCACGTCAGCACGTCCACCAAGTCCACCTGCAGTAAACCTGAACGATGACAGGACTGTGAACCAGACTTCAGATATAACTAGATTCCTTCTCCATAAAGAAATACTGTTATCTGGTCTAATTTCAACGACCGTGCTGAATCCTACTTTGTGTGGAAAAATAGCTTCGAGTCAGTTGTTGATGAAGCCAAAGTGTCTGACTCACAACAATTAAACCTCCTAGTAAAATGGCTGGGAGTTGAGTCTTCAAAACAGGCTGAAAGTATAAGGAGGTCATGTGAGAACCCCACCGAATGTCTCAGATTGCTGTGGGATCGTTTAGATACCAGGTATGGATCCCCTGAAATGGTGGAAGCGTCAATAATGGACAGATTGGCGAAATTCCCAAAACTGACAAACAAGGACAGTCTACGTCTGTATGAGTTGTCCGATTTATTGTTGGAGGTAGAACACATCAAACAGAATCCAAAATTCCAGTCACTTCTGGGATATTTTTATTCTTCATCTGGGATAAGGCCAATTGTCAGTAAGCTCCCTTAAGGACTCCAAGAAAAGTGGACACTGAGAGCCGCAAGGTATAAGTCGTCCAAGGATGTACCATTTCCACCATTCGCCGAATTCTCCGGATTCATTCGGGAAATGAGCAAAATCAAAAATGATCCCGGATTCTGTTATGAACAAGAACAGCAAACAACTCCAAAGTATTCCGGAAGAAAACACCCGTGGCCAAAACCCGGGTAGCATCTCACAAGACTGATGTCGACAAACCTAGCAAAGACATTGGGGGCACCCTGCCCCAGTGTACAGAGAATGAAGCACCAACCAGGTGCATTATACATAAATCAAGACATTCATTAGACGAATGTAGATGATTCAAGTCAAAATCAATTAAGGAGCGGAGAGAGATCCTCCAAACCAAACAACCGATGTTTTAGGTGCTGCGCCTCTACAACTCAAAAGAGCAGAGACTGCAAGGCAAAGATTTCCTGCAGAGACTGCGGAACCAAGCAACACACCACTGCCTTACACATAGTCAGGAAGGCATCTTCAGTTGGCCCCGCTCAACATTACGGCGGGGAGACTGTACAACAGAACGACGGGGAGGCAAGTAATGCCAACAGTACTGACAGAAAAGTTAACTCGTCTTGCACAGAAATCTGTGGAAATAACACATGCAAATCATGTACCAAGATCATCCCTGTTAGAGTACATCATAGGGACAACCCCAGCATAACCATTGAAATGTATGCAGTTCTTGATGACCAAAGTAACAGGTCCCTGGTATCACCAGAGTTTTTTTTAACTCTTCAACATTGAAGACACACCAGAAAATTATACCCTGACCACTTGTTCAGGTCGTATTGCCACCAGTGGCAGAAGAGCCAAAGGATTTATAGTCCAATCTTTACACGGACATGAAGAATTAGAACTGCCAGTTTTAGTAGAATGTGATTACATTCCAAGCAGCAGAGACGAAATCCCGTCACCAGATTCTGCCAAACACTTTCCACACATGAAAGATATAGCTGGAAGAATCCTGCAAATTAAAGATAGCAGGAAGATAATGCTGCTCATAGGAAGAGACTTACCCGAAGTCCATCATGTCCTAGACTATAGATATGGACCACCTGAATCACCCATTGCCCAGAGATTAAGACTGGGATGGGTTGTCATTTGTGAAATCTGTCTGGACTATCAACATGCCACTCCAGACATATCTGTGAAGAAAATATTTGTCTTACCTTCTGGCCAACCTACGACATTAAGACCATGTGAAAGTAAAATTTGTGTACGGGAACCAGATCCCGCTTGTTTCAATACTGCAACTAAAACAGTAGACTTTCCAGAATATGATATCTTTGCTAAGACAAAAGATGACGACAAACCAGGAATGTCGTTTGAAGATAAAACATTTATGAAACAAATGGACAACCAGTTTGTAGGAGACTCCACAGGCAGTTGGGTATCTCCGTTACCATTTCGGACACCAAGACAACGACTTCCAAACAACAGATAACAAGCTGTTAAAAGAGCAGAATTCCTCGAAAACAGTCTGAGGATGAACGCTCTCAAAAGAGAACATTTTATAGAACTCATGTCAAAGATATAAGACAACAACCATGCGGAATTTGCTCCGCCATTGAAAGAACAAGAAGAATGTTGGTATTTACCGTTGTTCGGAGTATACCATCCCAAGTAACCTGAACAGATCAGGGGTGTGTTCGATTCCTCCGCAAAGTTCGACGGAGTATCTCTCAACAGTGATTTGATGTCTGGTCCAGACCTATCAAACAGCGTACTGGGAGTCCTGATACGTTTCAGGAGAGAGATGGTTGCTCTTACAGCTGATGTTCAGCACATGTTTCACTGCTTCGTAGTGAGAGAAGATCATAGAAACTACCTAAGATTGCTGTGGTATAAAGACAATGATATTGATAAGGGATTGATAGAGTACCGAATGATAGTTCATGTCTTCGGCAACAGTCCATCCCCAGCAGTGGCAACGTTGGGGCTACGTAAGACAGTACAGGCCGCAGAGCCAGAGTACGGCCAAGATGTTACAAACTTTGTTACTAAAGACTTTTATGTTGATGATGGATTAACATCATACCCAACAGCAGAAATGGCCATCAAAGTCGTCAAAGACACACAAGCAGCACTGAAGAAGTACGGAAATCTCTGTTTGCACAAGTTTGCATCAAACAGTGCTGAAGTTATGTCTGCATTTCCAACAAGAGATTTAGCTACAAACTTGTAAGATTTAGATCTTGAAGCCAACAATAAACCACTCCAGCGTAGCCTTGGATTAATATGGGATGCCAACACAGACGTGTTCCTATTCCAGCTATCGCTGGACACGAAACCTATAACAAGACGAGGTGTATTATCTACGATAAACATATATGATCCACTTGGATTCTTAGCTAAAGTGATCATCCAAGGGAAGTTGATTCTAAGAAACCTGACTTCAACAACAGTTGATTGGGACGAACCAGTCGCGGATGACATTGCACCAGAATGGGAACTGCAAGAACTAGAAACTTTACATGATAGCGTCCTCATATTTCTCCAGAGATTTATGTTGCCAAAACACTCGCAAAGCCTGATAATCCTAACATAGGGACTGAGGGATTCCAGGACTTCTTAGCCTGGAGTGCCCTAATACCTGGAATTGCATTCCTGAAACGTTCGTCTATGTCTGAACGGGAGTTCAAAGCTTGAACCTGACAAGACTTTACTTCAAGAAGCAGAAGACTTCATCATAGCATCAGTACAACGTGAAGTTTATCAAGATTAAATAGATTGTATAAGTCGCAAGATTCCTATTGGTAAAAGAAGTTCAATTGCTAATCTGAATCCATTTTTGGATGAAAAAGAACTTCTAAGAGTTGGCGGACGCATTACTAAATCAGACTTGGGTATTAAAGAAAAGATGTCTATAATTATACCCGGACGTCACCACATTGCCACTCTTCTAGTTAGACATTATCATGAGAAGACCAAACATCAAGGTCGTCACCTTACAGATGGTGCAATTCGATCTGCAGGTTGGTGGATAACCGGAATTAGACGGTTGATATCCTCTCTAATTCGTAGCTGTGTTACCTGCCACAAGTTAAGAGGTAAAGAAGAATGTCAGATTATGGCAGACTTGCCTGAGGATCGTCTTGATCCAGCACCTCCTTTCACTGTAGGAGTGGTCGCCTTTGGACCTTGGACGATAGTAACAAGAAAAACACGTGGTGGATGTGCCAACTCCAAACGTTGGGCCATCTTGTTTACTTGTTTAGTAACCAGAGCCATCCACGTAGAACTGGTCGAAGAAATTAGCTCCTCTGCATTTATCAATTAAGTCAAACTGTTATAGGTAATTAAATATTGTAAATATTCTATAATGCATTTTATTCATTGTTTTATTTTGTACGGCCTTAATATTATGTAATTTGTTTGGCCTAGTTATGTAAAGTGTTTACAATAAACAAGGGTCAAGGTTATTTCACCTTAGAACATATAGAAATTTCTAGAATTTAATCCTGTGGATAGATTTTTCTAGAAATAATAAATGTATTTATATGAGGTAGCTGAAAAGGGTGAAGTCAGTCAGTTTATTAAGTATATACAGGATTAATTAGTTTATATAGGATTATCACGCACATCTTTTGTATTGGAAATCGACATCAATTATTGTGAATCTATTATCAATTATTTTGTGAGGATAATAAGGATTAATCTATTGGACATTTATTGGTGGAATTAAGTGAACTATTCATTTGGATTTAACTTGGACTTCATTAGTGTCAGATAAGTCATATATTGTATTAATTTGTAAAATTATTATTTTTCATTTAATTAAAAGTTAATTTTGAGCCAATTTTGTTTTATCTCTGCTGACTTTACATTTTACAAAAATTCATTGGTCGTTTCTACCACATAACAGAAATTCGGGGCTATCGTCCGGGATCTTCGAAATTGTTTTAAAAAAAATATATTTTTGTTAAATAGAATTTTTTTTAAAGTCCGCAAATTTTTTTTCAAGATGTCATTTGATTCAGAACAATTCATCTCTATGTGTCAGGTGGAGAATTTTGAGAAGCTTAAAAAAGATGAATTAATCATCTTAGGAAAACATTTGAAATCGAATGTCAAATGTGGAATGAGAAAATTTGAAATTCAAAATGTGATTGCAAATTATTTGGTTGAAGAATATTATTTTGATAAATCTGTTTTGGCGACTTTTGGCATTCAAACACTTGATTTGGAAATTAAAAAATTAGAAATTCAGATGGAATTAGAAATAAGAAAATTAGAAATAGAGAGACAGGAAAGAGAGAGAAAATTAAAAATTGAACAACAGGAAAAACAGAGAGAGCTAAATTTTCAATTAGAAATGAAAAAAATGGAATTAGCTGAAAAGAATCAGCACCTTTCTCAGAATTCTCAGACATTTGATGTTGCTAAAAACTTTAAGTTGGTCCCTCCTTTTCAAGAAAAGGATGTAGACAAATATTTTCTGCATTTTGAGAAAATAGCTCAGAATTTTAAGTGGCCAAAACATAATTGGTCAATGTTATTACAGAGTGTATTAATTGGTAAAGCCAGGGAAATTTACACTCAGTTATCAGTAGAACAGGCTTCAGATTATGACACTGTAAAAAGAGTTAATTCTAAAAGCCTTTGAACTGGTCCCTGAAGCTTACCGCCAAAAATTTATGAATGCAGAAAAACAGAGTGACCAAACCTATGTAGAGTTTGCTAGAACAAAAGACCAACTATTTGATCGTTGGTGTCCATCAAAGAAAATAAATAACAATCATGAGAATTTTAATTGAAGAATTTAAAAGATGTATTAGTACTGACATTACAACTTTTATTGATGAACAAAAAGCTGAAACTTTGGAAATTGCTGCACGTTTAGCTGCTGATTTTTTCATTTACACATAAAACACAATTTTTTAATAAACCACAGAAATTTTCAGAAATAACAATTCCACAATTTTTTCACCCAAACATTCAAATGATGAAAATAGTAGGCAACGTCCAGTTAATAACATGTCCAAGTCCTATCCCCCCTCACAGTCACAGAGGCCATTTAAGTCGATTTCGTGTAATTATTGTAAGAAGGAAGGCCATTTGATATCTGACTGTTATAGGTTAAAGCAAAGGAAGGAAAGTGAAGTTAAACTCAGTGGTTTTGTTGAGTCGTCACAATGTTTGCCTCATTTTGGTACAGATGTGCATAGTTCTATTTCTGAGGTGAAGTCTGTTTCTGATCCTGTTAGTAAGGTCGAGGTCAAATTCCCATCTAGTTCCATTATGGAGATTTTTGAACCATATATTAGTGATGGTTTTGTGTCGCTTTCGAGTGATTTTTGTAATTCTACCTCTATTCGAATTCTAAGAGATACTGGAGCCTCTCAGTCTCTTTTGTTGGCGGAAATCCTGCCGTTTGATGATATTTCTAGTTCTGGTAGAAATGTTCTTCTTAAAGGGGTAGATTCTAGTGGTTATACTGCTATTCCTCTCCATAATGTTTATTTGTCTTCGGATGTTGTTTCTGGACCTGTGACCTTAGGTATCAAGTCATCATTGCCCTTTGAAAGTGTTCAACTTCTTCTTGGTAATGATTTAGCTGGAGGTAAAGTTCAAAGAAATCCTATTGTGACAGACAAGCCTTCTTTTGATCAAGTTCCTGATTCTGCTGAACAGGAGTTTTCTGAGTTGTATCCTGCGTGTGCAGTTACTCGTGCTATGAAAAAGAAATGTGTGGAAGTTCAGAAAGTTGATGAAAATAGCACCGATGGTTTTGATTTGTCGGACACATTTATGAGTCAGTTTAGTGATGTTGGTGTTGAAACAAGCAAGCCCTTGGAGTTTTCTGATAGTTCAATGGTTCAAGGTGATGGTTTTTCTATGTCTACGTTTAGCAGTGAGCAACATAAAGACCCTGAAATTTCATGTATGTTCAATAGGGCTGTTGATGAGAGTGAGTGTTTGCAAGAGCCTGTTACTTATTTCACAAAAAAAAAATGGTATTCTTATGCGTAAATGGAGACCTTCTGATGTATCTGCTGATGCAGAATGGGCAATAAAGTATCAAATTGTAGTACCAAAGGTGTATAGAGCTGAGATATTAAGCATGGCCCACGATACTCCCTTGTCAGGACACTTGATATTAATAAGACTTACAACAAAATATTAAATTATTTTTATTGGCCTAATCTTAGAAAAAATGTCTCTAATTACTGCAAGTCTTGTCATACATGTCAGTTAGTATGGAAACCAAACCAAGTTATTCCAAAAGCACCTCTTCAGCCGATACCTGCCTTTGAGGAGCCTTTTAGTAGAATATTAATAGATTGTGTAGGTCCTCTACCAAAAAACTAAATCTGGTAATCAGTACATGTTAACTATCATGTGTGCACCCACAAGGTTCCCTGAAGCTATTCCTTTAAGAAATATAAAGACTAAAAGCATAGTTAAGGCTTAAACTAAATTTTTTACATTGTTTGGGCTACCTAAATCAATTCAATCAGATCAAGGTTCAAACTTTATGTCAGGAATTTTTCAGCAAGTAATGTATGAATTAGGCATTAAACAGTACAGATCATCTGCATATCATCCTGAAAGTCAAGGCGCCTTAGAGCGATTTCACCAAACTTCAAAAAATATGATGCGGACCTATTGTTTTGACACAGAGAAAGATTGGGATGAATGAATTTCTTTTCTTTTATTTGCTGTAAGAGAAGCAGTCAAAGAATCATTGGGTTTTAGTCCCTTTGAATTAGTTTTTGGACATACAGTTAGGGGTCCACTCAAACTTTTAAATGAGAAAATTTTATCTGATGAAAAAGACCACTTAAATCTCTTAGATTATGATTCAGATTTTCGCACTAAACTTGTTAAAGCTTGTGAACTAGCCAATAAAAATCTTAAATCTAGTCAAGATTCTATGAAAGCCAAGTATGACCAAATTCTGTAAAACGTAATTTTGACCCTGGTGATAAAGTACTTGTATTACTTCCTGTTCCTGGAAAGCCACTTGAAGCCAGATATTCTGGTCCATATATTGTTGAAAAGAAACTAAATTATTTAAATTATATTATTTTTCTGGACATTCCGACACGAACTGATTAAATATTTCATGATGTCAATGTTGGTGATTCAGTACCAATAAAACAGCATCCATACCGACTGAATCCGATCAAACAAAAGTACCTTCATGATGAAATTCAGTATTTGTTAAAAAAAATGACTTTATTGAACCTAGCAAAAGCAATTGGAGCTCGCCTTGTATTCTAGTGCCATTAAAACCTGATGGAACTTTTCGCATGTGTACAGACTATAGAAAAGTAAACAGTGTGACAAAAACTGACTCATTTCCAATTCCGCGCATTGATGACTGTATTGATAAAATTGGAAATGCTAAATACATAACAAAAATTGACTTATTAAAATGATTTTATCAAGTTCCTCTTACAGAGCGTGCAAAACAACTTTCCACTTTTGTTACACCGGATGGACTATTCCAATACAAAGTGATGGCTTTAGGCATGAAAAATTCGCCGGCAACTTTTCAGCGTCTCATCAACAGTGTTATTTCTGGAATTGACGGTTGTGAAGCATATATTGATGACATTCTTATATATAGTGACACTTGGGAAGAACATCTTCAGATACTTCGAACTTTTTTTGACCGCTTAAGCAGTGCTATGTTAACAGTCAACCTCTCCAAGAGTGAATTTGGATGTGCTTATGTAAACAATTAGGGACATGTTGTAGGTCAGGGTTAGGTAAAACCTATTGATGCTAAAATTAGTGCTATTTCTAGTTTTCCTTAACATGAGAATAAGAAACAATTGATGTGTTTTCTGGGAATGGCTGGATATTATAGAAAATTTTGTCAAAACTTCTCTTCAATTAGTGAACCTTTAACTAAATTATTGAGAAAAAATGTAAAGTTCATTTGGTCTAAAAGTTGTGATACAGCATTTGAAGAACTAAAAGCCATCTTAGAAAGAGCGCCACTTTTAGCAACACCTAATTTTGATTGTCAATTTAAATTAGCTGTAGATGCCAGTGATGTTGCTGCTGGTGGCGTTTTATTACAATTATCATTGTATATACTGATCACAACCCTCTTAAATTTATTCATAAAATGAAAGATAAAAATCAAAGACTTTTGAGGTGGAGATTGACTTTACAAGGTTTTAATCTAGACATAAGACACATTAAAGGAAAATATAATGTCATTGCAGACGCATTGTCAAGAGTTTGATCAATTTCATAACACCTCATCGTTTATTTTAAATGTGTTCATTGCATTCAAAGATTTTCTTTTGGGGGGAGGTGTTATAGGTAATTAAATATTGTAAATATTCTATAATGCATTTTATTCATTGTTTTTTTTATACGGCCTTAATATTATGTAATTTGTTTGGCCTGGTTATGTAAGTTTTTTGCAATAACAAGGGTCAAGGTTATTTCACCTTAGAACATATAGAAATTTCTAGAATTTTATTCAATATTTAACACATAGAATTTTCTAGAGGTTTTCCTTACATAATCATTCTAGTCATGTGATTTTCAGTTGATTAGAATGTTTTAGTTATATCTTGTGGATATATTTTTCTAGAAATAATAAATGTATTTATATGAGGTAGCTGAAAAGGGTGAAGTCAGTCAGTTTATTAAGTATATACAGGAATAGATAGTTTATATAGGATTATCACGCACATCTTTTGTATTGGAAATCGACATCAATTATTGTGAATCTATTATCAATTATTTAGTGAGGATAATGAGGATTATTCTATTGGATATTTATTAGTGGAATTAAGTGAACTATTCATTTGGATATTACTTGGACTTTATTATTGTCAGATAAGTCATATATTGTAATAATTTGTAAAATTATTATTTTTCATTTAATTAAAAGTTAATTTTGAGCCAATATTGTTTTATCTCTGCTGACTTTACAATTTACAAGAATTCATTGGTCGTTTCTACCACATAACAAAACGTTTTAAATCAATAGGAGGAGAAGTAAAGATATTTAGGTCTGACCGTGGAACCAACTTTATTGGAGCTGTAAATGACTTAAATGTAAACCCGATCAACGTGGAAGATGGGCCAGTCAAACGTTATATATCAGATTCCAGGACATCCTGGATTTTCAATTCTCCTCACTCATCCCATATGGATGGAGCTTGGGAGCGTATGATCGGCATGGTAAGAGGAATATGAGACTCCATGCTCCTTGTATCTACAGGACACACATTAACGCATGATGTGTTCAACACATTTATGGCCGAAGTTTGCGCCATTATCAACTCAATGCCACTTACGCCTGTATCAACTGATCCTGAGTCACCACTGATACTAACTCCAGCTATGCTGTTGACACAAAAGACTCAACACAAGTTTGTTCCTGAATCAACCGACAGGTAAGACTTGTACAGGAATGAATGGAAACGAGTACAAACGTTAGCCAGCATGTTCTGGTCTAGATGGAGGAAATAATATCTTCCTCAACTACAACAGAGGCAGAAGTGGATCGACAGTCAATGTGACTTGAAGACCGGCGACATCGTTCTCGTAAAGGACAAAAGTTTATACCGTAATGAATGGCCAGTTGGAAGAATTGTCAACGCAATAAAAAGTGCCAATGATCACGTCAGGAAAGTAGAAGTCCGTTTAATGGTCAACAGAAAGCCGACAGTGTATACTCGGCCGATCACCGAGATAATTCTTCTGGTGGAAGATTGTATATAAAGTGTGAATAATTATATTCGGTGGATATTATGAATGTATGATAAATGTTTATTTAAATAATAGTGATATTAAGTAGATATCAGATGGGGAGTGCATTGTCACAATTAGTGTATAGTCATGTCAAACATGGAGGCATTCCGAACGCACCGTGTGTATTTTAAATAATTGGTTTCGTTTCCCTATTCCACCTTACTCACGAATCATCAGGTCGTACGACAAGCAAACGTTTAGTCCAGATATTAGTTTGGAACTAAGAACCTAGTTCAACAACAGTGTAATTTTTACATTATATTTTCATTATATTTGGATGAAGATTGACTTCACAACAGTTTATTATAAATATCAACTCTACACACTGATTGCAAAATTTGCTATAAATATCGATCTTAACGGAATGTTCATCTCACACAGAAACGTACAACTGTTGATTATAAATATATTTACAACTTTCAACAAAGTATTTAAAGTTAAACAGCCGTTATTTAGTTGCATAATTCGTATAAATATAGAATGTACGGCAAGCAATTAGCGACATTTTAATACATCAACATATTATTATGGAACACATATTCCGTGTGTTACAGCAATTCAACTGTATTCTTCCGTGACTATACCGGAACTCCATGTATAATATTACACAGACACACGTCATATTTGTGTTTATTTATACAAATTATTGTGTTTTTAAATATATTGATATTTTACTGGTAGCTATGGACGCATAGGTGGACTATAAATTCTCGCTATTTTGAACACATAACTTATGATTGTTAATTATTGTATTTTTCAGGTTTTTACCGATTTGTTCACCGGCTAATTAAAATAGTTGATCCACACTGGGTTTTTATTTTGAATTTGGCCAACGAACTAGGTTAAGCTCGCTGAGTCCGGCTCAGTACAAGAAATATCCTTTATAATAAACACGTCATATTTAGTAATCAAATCTTGATATCTTCTATAAAACTTCTTAATTAACGCCCTTGATAGCCCCGAAGTTAGGCCACTTGACTCTGAATCAAGAGGTTCTAAGATCGAATCGCGGTTAGGTTTATAAACAACTTTCATTTTTATTCCATGTGATACCTATATAGATAGTCAAGGACGTTAAACACCTCGCAGTCACAAATTTAATAATTTATGAAATTTGTTAACCTTCTTCTAAAAGTTTGGATGTGATTACGCTCACTAAAATCGTCAAGAGTAGAACAAATGCATATTGACCAGTTGAGATACGTTCATCCCGTAGGATAGAGCTTGAAGAACACCACCGACAAGAAAAGGGAAATGAAGAAATAGTGAAAGCAGAACCATCCCTTTAATTATAAAAAAAATATTTTCTATTTTACCAGAGTCAAAGATAATACTTAGATCCAGAAAAAGGCAGTATTTTGAATAATAGTTTGCGTTATTAAGTTATTTTGGTTGAATGATTGCGACATTATCTAAAAAATCGGGATACTCAAAAGTGAGGATATCCATGTACCCGCTGTTATCATTGGAAATTGAGATAATCTATCACTGTTTGATACAGTTCTGAATGTAATTTTTTTTCGTAAAATCCTGATCGTAACCGAACAAAAATCAAGAACTGCAATAAGAGGTGCACAATTAGTACTCTTTGGTATTCGAATAACTTTTTGAAAAACAATATTACCAAAACGAACATAAGTGTTGTCTACCAAGAGATCGAGTGCCTTAATCATATCATCACATGTCAAGGAACAATGGTTGTTGTAAGCTATATTTGTAAATAAACCTTGTTTTTACAGCAAATAAAATGAAGACCAGATAATTAAAAAACCCATTTAGCAATTTTTTCTAAGTTGTATTAAATCAGGAATGTATAAAGTGTAGACAATTCATAACTGTAAATGTATTTGAAACTCAAGGGAAATATTTACAACCCAAAGATAATTAACACCTGTGTTTTGATGTTTTTCCACAATATTTTGTTACTGACTCCTTAGTACCAGTAAGTGTGCTGGTTAAATGGATGGACAGATTTGTGGTAGAACAACTATTCCTGGCCGAAGTTAAGCGATGTTTGTAGAGATTTTTGTGTAGCTTTAGGTAGGACTCCCGTAAATAGATAAGGATATATCTATAGGTGGACTTTGTCCTTTTATGTATCTTTATAATGTTGTTTGGGTGTATTATCATCACAATTTGTACATATAAAAGAACTTAACTTGACTTATTCATTTTTTTAAAACATCAAAATAGTATTTTTTTCGATGGTGAAATATACGAAAATATTCAATTTAATACATGTTATAATAACTGAACTGAATATATATTTAAATGTAGTTTTAAGTATTTAAATACTGTGTACTTTTCGCATTATATTGGACATTATTGAGAGTAAATCTGACAAATTAGATATTTTGTCTTTTTGACCCCTGCCATGAAAGTCTAAATGTAATCTAGATTTTCAAATAATCTTATGTAAACAAATGTGCTTCAAGTTGCAAGACAGTGCAAACTTCCTTAACTGTCTCTAAAAATCATGTAATAAAGTTTTATATTTTTATGTTATATGTCAAATGTTAATATTACTTGTATAAATATGCTAATGGTAAAGGTCATAAATCATTACTACAAATATAATGTTACTCTGCATAAAAATATCGTATAATTCATATCGTATAATTCACTCCACAAGTGGTGTGAATCAAATGTGGATTCTTAAAAATTCAAAAGATCTCCTTGAACAGCTATCATCAACCAGTCTTACCCATTGACATAGCATTCAAACCTTTGATTTTTCTACTCTTTATACAAACCTGCCACGCAATAAACTTTAAACAGTAATTGCAGATTTAATACATCAATGTTTCTGCACTTAAAATGGAGAACGCAGATACACCTATTTAGTTATAGGGAAAGACAAGACATATTTTGTTAAGAACTACACTGATTCAACCAAGAAGTACACCGAGACTGACGTGATCACAATCAATTGATCAACAATATTTTTGTCGAATTCGGAGGTCGTGTTTTCCAACAGACAATAGGGATTCCTATGGGAACTAACTGTGCGCCGCTTTTAGCCGACCTTTCCCTTTACTCGTTCGAGGCCATGTTTTTACAAGGGCTTATTCAAAGAAAACAAAAATATTTAGCTCAGTCCTTTAATTTCAGTTTCCGCTACATAGACGATGTACTTTCTCTTAATAATCCTAAATTTAAGGAGTATTTACATCAGAAACTACTAAAACACCTACTTCAGCTTCGTATCTAGATCTGTTATTGTATATTGACGAAGATGGACGTTTGAAGTCTAAGCTGTATGATAAGTGTGACGATTTTAATTTCCCAATTGTGAACTTTCCCTTTCTTAGCAGCAATATACCTACCTCTCCAACCTATGGAGTGTATATTTCACAGTTGCTTCGTTAATGTAGAGCGTGTAGTTTGTACAGCGATTTTTTTTTTAAAGAGCAGAAAAAAAACTGTCCCAAAAACTGCTAAGCCAGGGATTTGTTCAACCTATGTTATTTTCATCCCTCAAGAAATTCTATGGCCGTCACCGTAACATCATCGAAAGATAGGACGTGTCAGTATCCCAAATGTAAATGGACATTTTAAGCTAGATTCACGTCTTCCCGGATTTGACACCGACTTTGACATTTTCCTGGATCGACTCACAAGTGTGACGGGTGCTGTTAACAGAGCAGGACATGCTTACCCTTCCGGAGCACCTGATGTCACTCTCAGTTTCACTGGAGTTCACACTGTGAGCGCTTTGTTTCGAATGTTGTAAATTCCGTTTCTGTGCTGCTTTGTGTCTGTCTAGTGTCGTCGTTCTGTGCCTGGCGTCATTGTTTTCTGTGTTCTCGTTTTGGCCGTGCCTTTGGACTTCGATTTTTGTAAATTTCACTCCTTTGTTCCTTCGTTATTCTACTGCCGTTGTTTCATTTCTATATAGTTTGTAGTTGAAGTATTTAGGTTTTTGATATCTGAAAAAAGAATAAACGTTTATCATATGCCACATATAGCAAAAAAAAACCAAAAAAAAAAACAAAAACAAGAACAAAAAAAATTAAAAACAAAACAAAAACAAAAACATAAAAAACATACAAACAATGACAATAAAAAAAACAAAAAAGACAAAAAAAAGACAAAAAAAAAAAACAAATAAACAAACAAACAAACAAACAAAGACAGAAGAAAAAAAATCGAAATAAAAAAAAAACGAAAACAAAAACAAATAAACAAAAACAAAGAAAGAAAAAAAGACAGAAAAAAACAATTTTGTGGTCCATGTATCCCCAGAGTAGGAGCTAATAATAAATATCTAGCATAAACAATTATTTATTTGGTTCTGACAAATTATATGTAACTATAAATTCTTATAGCAATTGTTAAATCGCCAAAACTGATTTTGGCTGAATGCAAAACACAGAAAAGGTCACCCAACTGACCTCCCCCACCTCAGAATCAAAGCACTATTAAGAAGAAAAAATAATTTCTATCCCCTTTTTCAAATACACTCTATCAGTACTGGTTCTCCAATAATTGTAGGAATAACCGAAAAAGAGGAGATGACAACAGAACTGTATATTGCATCAGAAAGTTGTAAATATTTCATGTTACATCGCCGATCGTTTTCATGTATTCATACCTGTCATAAGACATTTGAAAAGAAAACACAATAAGTCAACATATTTATTAAGGTGACTGAATAAGTAAAATATTGCAAAATGGAAAACGTAATGGAAAGATCGTTTTTGCAGTAGGCATGAAAAAATAATTTCTTTGTAGATGTATTGAACAGTGTTTCTATATATAAAATATAACAATTTCACATTTTTGGTGAAATTGTATCAGATTGTCAAGGTCACTTAGTCAAATATGGTACAAAGGTCTTTCTCCTAGGAAAGCACATGCACAAAATGAAAGCCATTTCATTTATCATTCGAAAGATATACCCAATGGTAAAGTTTTTTTTGTAGTGTTCAAGTGATAAGGTCAATGTCACGAGTTCACATATTCACAAGTACATTGGATCATTATCCCGCACTTTCGAAGAAAGTTCGGGGATAATGTTATACCCTCCATCTGTCCGTCCGTCCGTCCGTCCGTCACACTTTTCTTGTGACTCAAACTCCTGCTACATTTTTAGTTCGCCTCAACGAAGTTGAGGGGACTATTGGAGTACCCCCGGCGTCCTCGTCCGAATCCGCGACCGCGTTTACGTCTATGTCTACGTCAACGTCCGCATCCGCATTTAGGCATATATCTCTGAAACTATGAAGGGTAGGGTCATCAAACTTTGTGTGCAGATGCATCTTGGGCCATCTCACAGCCTCCAAGAAAATTAGGTCATTTGGACCTAAGTTATTCGCTTGACTGGCTTTCATTTAATTTTAGGTCCGAGTTGATATCTCAGTAACTGTACATGGTCGGATCATCTAACCTTGCATGTGCATGCATCTTTGGGGGTAGGTCAGCATCCAGGCAAAATTAGGTCACTTTGACCTTTATTTTCCGCATGATCGACTTACATTCAAGTTTACGTCCGAGTTCAGATCTAAGGAACTGTAAGGAAAGTAAATTCAAAGTAACATCGGTATTTAGTTATCTGTACATAGTAGGATCATCTAACCTTGCATGTATATGCATCTTTGGCCGTAGGTCAGCATCCAGGCAAAATAAGGTCAGTTTGACCTATATTTTCCGCATGATCGACTAACATTCAAGTTTACGTCTGAGTTCAGATCTAAGTAACTGTACATGGTACAATCATCTAACTTTGCATCTACATGCATCTTTGGTGGTAGGTCAGCATCCAGGCAAAATTAGGTCACTTTGACCTATATTTTCCGCATGATCAACTAACATGAAAGTTACATTCGAGTTCAGATCTAAGCAACTGTACATAGTAGGATCATCTAACCTTGCATGTGCATGCATCTTTGGGGGTAGGTCAGCATCCAGTCAAAATTAGGTCACTTCGACCTATATTTTCCGCATGATCGACTTATATTCAAGTTTACGTCCGAGTTCAGATCTAAGTAACTGTACATGGTAGGATCATCTAACCTTGCATGTGCATGCATAATTGCGGGTAGGTCAGCATCCAGGCAAAATTAGGTCACTTTTACGTTTATGTCCGAATTCAGGTCTCGATAACTGTACACGGTAAGATCATCTAGCCTTTGTATACATGCATAAGGGATGGTAAATGAGCACCCTGGCCAAATTGGGTTTCTGTGTCCACGTGCCATAACGAGGCGAACTTTGTAATCGTTGATTATCTATGTTTGGATTTAGGGATTTAATTTTGCTGTAGAATTGTTGCATATAGTCTGTAGATGCGCAATAAGCTTTCGGACTTTCGATATTGGTCTTGGTGCAAACAAGAGGCCCCATGATGTCAATTTTTACACATGTTGCATGTGACACAAACTCCTCCTACATTTATGGATTTAGGGATTTAATTTTGTTGTAGAATCGTTGTACATAGTCTGTAGATGCGCAATAAACTTTTGGATTTTTGATATTGGTCTTGGTGCAAACAAGAGGCCCCATGATGTTAATTTTAGAAAAGACCCAAGGATGTTGATTGTGACATATGTGGCATGTGACGCAAACTCCTACTTCATATTGGGATTTAGGTATTTAATCTTTATGCATATATTGTTACATATAGTCTGTTGATTTTTAATAAGTTTTTGGAATTTTTGGTTCCGATTACAACTTTTGTAAATTTCCTGAATATGTCAAAGACACTTATTTTTTCTAAATTTTGGCATTTTATCTTATATTCTGACAAGTGTTTGGTAAAAAACAAAATTCTGAAAACTAAGGATTCTGAAAAGCGGTTCCAATTTTGGTAAATTTCCTTATAGTCTCAAATACCACTAATTTTTTGGAATTCTACCTAGCAACCATACTTAAATTGTTTGTGTAGTTTAGGACAAACATTTTCATCAACTGAATTTAAAAAATATTTGATTCCAATTTTTGTAAATTTCCTGAAAGTCTCAAAGACCACTTATTTTTTTTTTAAATTCTACCTAGCAACCATACTTAAATTGTATGTGTGGTTTAGGACAAACATTTTCATCAATTTGGTTTCAAAAATATTTGATTCCAATTTTGGTAAATTTCCTGAAAGTCTCAAAGACCACTATTTTTTGGAATTCTACTTCGCAACCATATATGCTCGAATTCTTTTAGTAACAATAACGACTATCAAGAGTATGATTTCAAAAATAATGAAAAAAATTATGCCCAGGATGATTAACAATTGTTTTCTGTGTCAAACAGGGAGTGCGGGGATAGCTGTCGTTTCCGACAACATCTAGTTTGAATTGTTTTGCAACAAAAAATTCACAAATTATGAAAACGTTATCACACACCATTCAAAAGATAGATTAAAGCTTTTTTTTTCAAAAAGTATATCACATGTGAAGGCCAAGGTCATAAGGTCAAATATTTTGGCATTGTTTGAAAGCTCTTGTCACAAGGAAAACTCATGCAAAATAGTCTATCAATTACCATTCAAAAGATAAAACAAATGTTAAAGTTTTAGTTTTTGTAGAAAAAAGAAATAAAGACAAACAGACAAACAGATAAACAGACAGATTCTCGGGAGATAAAAACAAATACAAAAACAAAACAAAAACAGAAAAACAAAAATCAAAAAACAAGAAAACAAAACAAAAACAAAAACAAAACAAAAATAAAACGAAACGGACAGATTCTCGGGGGTATAAAAACAAGAACGAAACAAAACAAAACAAATTTTAAACAAAACAAACAAAAATGCTTAACATTGCACGTGAAACTTTTTCTGTCAAATGGCCTATTCAGTAGCATGCAAATTGAGGATTAACGTGTATGCCAGACTATTGTTATTTGCCTTTCAGTGTTGTTAATGTACCACTGCATTTAAAAATATGTATTCTGTGTAAATAGTTTACCTTATTACTGGCTATTATAACATTCCAATCAAGTCGATGATTTGTTTGAAATAATTTTGTTTTGTTGAGTTCCTGTTCATTTTTTTTTTTCTTTTTAAGTTTGGGTCCGTTTGTGTTAAAAATGAATTGCCGTGTGTTTATTTTAAATTTTAACCTTTCTCCTTTTTTGCTTTGTTATTCGTGTACCGATGTATTGTATACCAAATACCTTTCCTCGCATATATCAAGATGATACTACACTATTACACTAAAACGAGTTTTCCAGCTATGACTTTTGTAACAAATCATTTGAAACAGCGCAATGAATCTAGAGGTTGGGATAAATTAAGATAATTTCTAAATTTTTTATGAATTAATTTTACATATCTAAATGGCGCGTAGTAAAAGACGAAGCATGATAAACTCCATGATTTCAGTTATCCAATGACATATTGTCATCTTCTAAATGGTTGTACATTTCACGCGAAGAGACATTTTAAGAACCTTAAAATTAAACATCAATTTCCTAAAATTTTTAATTAATCACTATTGTAAATGATTAGATCATAATAACAGAAGAAAATGAAAGTCTGTGTAAATCCATTTGACTTTTTCTCCATACCTATTTTATTCAGTAGCGAAAAATTATATTGCAGTGATTGATGCAGTTGTAAATAGAATTTTCTTTGAAAAAAATAGCAGAAAATAATTGTAAACACTTTAAAGTTTCTGTTACCGGTATCCCTAAATCAAAGTGACTGATTTTGTTTAGTTATAAAGAAATCAGCGGAGAAAATTCAGCATTCTTATGAATACAGAATAATACTGCCTGAAAGCCCTAACTGAATCGATTTATGATTTTCATTAGTGATGATGCGCCATTTAATCTGTTTGATGTAAATCACAAATAATCAGTCATGATAACAATTAGGACATATCCCAAGATTGGAATCCCAATTGGGATACTATATCCCAATTGGGATAGATCGTTGGGATATATTACTGGTTATTTCTTAATTATATTATAGGGGTTTAATGTCTCATCATCATACATGAAAATTATAAATCTATATTGCTAGAGCTTTCGCGGGATAAAGGGTGCTGCAAATTTTCTGCAGTTCGATTTATGATTAAAAAAAAATCAGTCACTTTGATTTTTAGCTAACTAAAGCTTTAAGGAAATAACAACCATTCTTTGCCGTTTATCTCAAAGAAAGCTCTAACGGCATTCGAATTAAGCAAACCATGGTAGTTTGAGGAAGATAGTTTTGGATTATCAACGGAATGAAGTAGGGAAAAAAGTCAAATTGAAATGACTTTTGATTTCTTCTGGAGTTTTCCCCCGTTGACCACATATTAAAACACGTTATGAAAGTTGGATGAAGCAGTGTGGTTTGAAACTTCAACATCTCTGCATATTTTTCACAAACTAAATATCAGTTCAATACAATTGTATTTTCACATACCTTGAAAATCTAACCAGTTACCATCTTGATGATCCTTAATATTGACAGAATAAAATGTATGATTTTACGTTCTGAAAATGTCTCCGCTGATGAAGTGCAGCATCATCGAGAAGATAATAATATATCATTTGATGACTTAAACCATTAAGTTTCTCAAGTATTTTGTTTCATTACGCGACATTGAAACGTGAAGAAATAATCCATAAAAAACTGACCAAGTATCCCAAATGGGATATAACGATATATCCCAACTGGGATATAATATCCCAATTGGGATATAATATTCCAATTGGGATATAGTATCCCAATTGGGCTTATCCCCAACATGTTATTCCCAGTCTGATATACTTCATATTGAATAATGTTAATTCAGATTTTATAATTTATCCAGTTTTTACAAATATTGAGCTGTTATGGAGATTGTTGATAAATTACTGTTCTGACTTTCAGACACGACCTATATTTGCTTTTGTAGTTATCTATGTTATAGAGTAATACAACTCGATAAGCTTTATAGGTTTAGTCATTGTTTTTAACTTAAAGAACACACTTAAATTATTTAAGATGAGTGAATAACAATTAACACAAAAAGACCAAAAAAGCTACACCCTTTATAGGATTACACACATGGACAAATATCAGGTTATATTGTTTCCCTTTATTAGCAAACAAATTGGCGACAAGAAAAAAGTTCGACCGAATTTTCGAACATTTGTGTAAGATTTTGCTTAGAATTTTGCTACACTAACTTGTAAAATAATCGCGAATTATAACAGAATTTATTGGATTTATTAAAAAATAGCTGGAAATTGTTTATTGACATAATATAGAGCGGAAACGAACAGGTTAATGGCGAGTAACATAAATAAAAGTATTGACTGGGACAAAAGATACACCAGTACCTAAACGCTTTGTAGATGCTTATCTTATTCGGGAGAGAAAAGCCCATATCTTATTGTTACAAATAAAAAATGAACAATTCAGTCTAGATCTCGAACGAAACACATAGTCACAAGACAGAACAACTAGTCAGTATGAACATTCCCCTTTTTCTTGACCACTACTTTTTACATCAACCGAGGATCAATCCATTAATTTAGCAGATATTATGAAAGAAACTGTAAAAAGTTATGCGTTCATCAAGCGCATCTGCCACATGCTGGTAAATGATGTCGGAAATAGTCTTGATCAAGCTTTGACCACCTCTGTAACATGCCTTGAGTTAAAGTTGAAAATCAGAACAAGGTGATTGAAGACCCGACTTAATTTAATAATGAAAGAATGAAATTAGTCATTATCTACTTGCGTTGATGAACCTGAAGCAAATTTAAAGGAAATTTAACAATAAAGAAGACAAAATTTATTTACCTCTTCATAATGTTCCAATGAATAGATCTCTATTATTTCAAACTGACGAAAACATAGAACAAATTTTTAAAGATTTTATGACAGTTGAGACCACCCAAGTAATATTCATCTGTATAACGTTGTTTGAAAGCATAAAAAAGAGGAATACAACGCAATCATTTGTCGCTTCAGGAATAAAAAAAATAGAACTTCAATTTATTCGAATGAAAAAATATCAAGGATACTTCGCACAAAATTGTTGCACAGAACACATCACACAATATTGACAATACCTAACCGATCTTTTTTGGCAAGAAATAGACGACTTTTAGACCATGGATGGCAGGATCTTTGGAAGAAAAAAAAGGACAGCCACACTAGAAACTTATCAAAGGGTTGGATGAAATTCGTGACTTATTGGAAACATAAAAAGGATGCAAATAGAAATATACAAATTAATTTTTACATTTTTTACTTAATTGATAATTTATTTGAATGATTGCTTTTATTGTATCATATGTACCACAGCAGTTTGAGTGAGGTTTCTGCAATTACCGTTGCCAAAGTGTATAGCTGTGCAAGCTCCAAGAACAGCTTAAATCCAAGGTGCCTTATGGACTGCTGTTCATCTACCCTGCACTTCACAGTTTTATTATACAAGAATTACGATCTTCCTTTACAAGTACATTCGTCGCACACTAACCAATGTGCATTATTAATATAATACCGGGCATAATACCCACTGTTAAAATTATATTTTTGATATAAAAACAAATTACTAACCCATATATCCTGAGAATGTAGAACTTCTCATCAGCAGCATTTTAATCAAAAAAATTAATGAACGAAGCAAAAATATAAATAGTAACAAAGAAGAATGTTGAAAAAAGGCGACATTCAGAACAAAGGACCATCAGCCGCAATACGCGGAATAAAGACCAAGTATTTTTAGAGGGTTATAATTTTGATAAAAACAGTCAATGTCTATAAAATGCAATGTTGAAGTTTTGTGTCAAGGAAGTTAGCATATTGGGCTGAGAACCCCTTGGTGTTTTCTAATGTTTAAAGCATTAGTCCTAATAGGCGAATATTGATTATTTTCTTCTACAAAAATCAAAATCAAACCAACTTGACTTACAAATCTACAGCCAACTCCAATATTCGATATATAAGAAGGCTTGATATCATAGTCAACGGAAATTATGTCCTTAGCTAGCTGTCAGTAACTACCAGCATTTGTCAGGACTGTAGCTTGTATTGTTTCATGATTTATGTACTTAATTATAAATGTACTCGTCTTGATAAGTTGGACTTTTTTTTTAGTTTGGTTTTTGCTGAGAGTCTTTTTGAGAATTTATTTTTAAGCCATTCAACACATATAGGTTCACACTGTAGTGCTTTAGTTTTGTGGCGTTCTTGTTCAATTTTTGATAATATGTTTTGTCTTTGTCATACTGTCTCAATTCGTGTTGTTGTGAATTGCCGTGATTTTGGATTTATGATTTTAAAATTTCCCTTTCCCTCGTTCTTGCTCGGAATTCGTTTGCCGATTTATATAGGAGGAAGGATGGATCCAAGAAAACGAGTTTAACCCAACCGCAATTTTTGTGCCCGTCCCAAGTAAGGAAAATTTTCGTCATTGGCTTGTCCTTGTCTTCTTTTAAAATTTTAGTTTCTTGATATTCGGGTTATTGGATATGGTTTGTTTCCATTGATTTATTCACTTTTTTTTTTAAATTGGGGGGNGGGGGGGGGGGGGGGAAGTGGGATGTCGGGTTTGCTATATGGTGTTAGGTTCATCATTATGTTGAAGACCGTACGTTGACCCCTAGTTGCGTTGTTTTTGGTGGTTTTAACCTTGAGGCAGGATGCTGTGTTTGTATGCTTTACCGCTCACAGAGGAGTAAAGCTATGTGATTAATTCTTGAGCCTCAGACTCTAATCGAAAAATGACCTTCATCCTGCACTCCAAGATATGTTTTGATGAAGGAACATTTTCCTTTTTCAATATTCATATTTAAAAATCATTCCAACTCTTAATGTGTGTATAAGTATATAAACCTATTTTGACATTCATTTACTTTTCCGATATTCATTTAATTTTTCGAAAAAAGTCATTTTGACATTCATTTACTCTTTCGATTTTGAATATCGAAAAAGGAAAAAGGAAAAAAGTAGACTACTTGTCATTCGTTATAAAAATATACAAAGTTGTTAGACATATTAAGATAGGCATATGTCTTTCGAAATTGTTATATGTATTTCTACAGGTTACATTATTGTATTACATTGAGAAATATATATTTTAGGTGGTGCAATGCGAATTCCTTCAAACAACTATTTAACAAATGGATATGTTGAAAAATTTAACATTCTTCTAAGATCTTTTCTCAACCAGAATGAAAAAGCCTATATTTATCTTGTATATAGATAATAGTGTTGCACACAGCTCTATATAATATGAATGATAATGTGTTGGTAAGGTGAGCTGCAAAGGTAGAATATATAATTCCGAATGCCAACAGTGATGAAAATCATCTATTTAAACCTGTTAACA
The DNA here is from genome assembly GCA_002080025.1 of Modiolus philippinarum. Lineage (NCBI taxonomy): Eukaryota > Metazoa > Mollusca > Bivalvia > Mytilida > Modiolidae > Modiolus > Modiolus philippinarum. The sequence continues at coordinate 17,550 of MJUU01059629.1, read as the reverse complement.
TCGGAAAATCCAGCAAGGTCTTCGGCTGGATTTGAACCCCTGCTTGTTGTCATCTATGGCAACACCGCCTGTCGAAGACCTTGCTGGATTTTCCGATGTTAACAGGTTTAAATAGATGATTTTCATCACTGTTGGCATTTGGAATCATATATTCTACCTTTGCAGCTCACCTTACCAACACATTATCATTCATATTATATAGAGCTTTGTGCAACACTATTATCTATATACATAATGTATCTTACCTGTTGAAACCTTATCCTTCTTCTATTATTTCCTACCCACCTAATGTTCATCGTGTACTATGTTACAATTCTAGATTTCCTACGAGGAGGAATGACCCGGTTACCGAAAGCTATATTTTAATATAGCCTAGGTGGCCGAGTGGTCTATGGCGCTGGACATAGTGCAGGCGGTGTTGCCATAGATGAAAACAAGCAGGGGTTCAAATCCAGCCGAAGACCTTGCTTGATTTTCCGATGTTAACAGGTTTAAATAGATGATTTTCATCACTGTTGGCATTCGGAATCATATATTCTACCTTTGCAGCTCAACTTACCAACCCATTATCATTTATATTTATCTTGATTGTTTTGACGAGACCAGGATTAAAGGTATATATTTTAACTTTCATTTTTGAATTTTTAAATTATACTGTTAAGACTAGAGATTTACGTAGATACATGTTCCTGATCATATGAGCAATTGGATTGTCTTTTCTCACTTTCAATCCATATTCGTGCAATTGAACCATATAATCATTGTACTCAAAAGGCTAAAATTGGCACTGTGGAGAAGCTAAAGAAAAAAAATAACTACATATTCTCAGATATTGTTTTAATTAATTTCATGAACTCTAATTAGCGGAGTAAAGTTTTTCACAACATTTCAATAATATATCAATTTTTCAGCTTGAATTACAGACAGACACTCATTTTTTGGGTAAAAACAGTAGACATTGGCATTATTTTAAGAAGTTGACCTAGGGTAAGGGACATATCCCTTCAAAACACTACTTTGTTTGTTTTTGTATTTTTATTTATATATTCTAAGCATCTAAGTAACAATGTGATATTAATTCTTTTCATGCCAAAGCTTGAAAAGCATCGATAAACTCGAGTGTTTCAAACGCATAACTTGTTAAGAGTTTACTTATACCTTTATGGTAAAATAACACAATTGTGAATTTAGTTTTAGCATATGTGCATTTCGACAACCTATGTCACTTCAGCGCAGATCAAACCAAATCATTTGAAAATCCATAAACCAAAATATGTGTAAAAGCTGACAGAATAAAAATTACCAATAGGATCCAAAAAGGAAAGCCAACTCATTTAAGGACAGAAACATGGTCGAACTAGCAGATAATGTTGTCTGGGTAATCATAATGGAAAAAAAAATTCGAAAGAAAAGTCATTTTAACCAGCATTTTATCCTTTCATAGATCAATCCTTCAAAGGGTCTTTAGTTTAAAATTTCGGGACTTTTTTTCTGACGTTATTAAGGTCCTCAAATGTTTGAATTTGAACTCTAACAACATTTGTTAAGACAAAGCTTGCCGAAACTAATAAGTCCTAATAACTGTGTTTATTACGTGATGTACAGAAGCACTATACCTTATGTTGCGTTATTTTTTGTTTAATTATTACCACTTTTAAACTATGGTTATATATGTCATGTTCGATAATTGATTTGTTTTTTGGATGACGCTTAAATATGAATAATCATGTTAATATTAAAGTGGGATTTCCTTTGGAAATAGGTTTTTTTTTTGTTTCAGATTGGGAATCCGAAAAAAAGATGTATTCCGATTTGTTATTACCTGGATGGAACTCAAAATTGGCACCCTCTACTCAAATGGAAGTGAAGTGCATACGTAAGTTGTCTTAAAAAGTATTGTACTTTCTGTTACTGATATATATTATTCATAATTTTCACCAAAAATACATAAGTCGATGTCTGTGATATTTTAGAAAACAAGTGGTGCAAATATTGCAAAATTGGCAATTTTTATAATTAAATGCACTTTTTTTTGCTCATCTTCCACATGAACCATAAATTTGCACCTTTTGAAAGTTGGCAAGGACAAAAGAACATCTTATTAAATAAATGTCTCAGAGATGATCTTCAAAATGCCAGTCTTAACTTGTCCCATTATACCATTAAACTTACGAAAAGTTTATCGTCATGAATATTTTCTGTAACTTTTAGACTTATTCAATTTCAAAATAACAACAACTACAAAAACAAAATCATATTATAATGTTACTGTACTAATTATTCTTCTATTGTTTGACATTGTTCCTTGATTTGCAGTTGATCTGTATTCATTGACAAGCTTTATGAATGTATAGCTACAAGTGGTTCTAACGAAGGCTGGAATGTTGGATTGAAAAATGGAGTAAAATAACTATTGACTATTGGTAAATTTCTCAGAACAACCGTATACGAAAAAAACAATTATCGTCTATGGTCAGAGGAGGCAATAAAAAAGATTTAGGGGTATGTCAATGCAATCGTGCTGTTCCTACAGTTTTTGTTTGGTCTATGTTGACTTGTACATTAAAGCAAGCAAATATAAAAAAATATACTATTTTTAGGATTTATGAAAAAAAATATTAAAAATGTTCTCTTTAAAAATTTGGATAACGGAAAAATAATAATTTATAGGAATCGAAGCTTCTATTTATTTAGAAAACTGTAATTTCGTTATCAGTACAATGAAATTGAAAAAGCATTGCGTCGAGAGTTATCGTTCCTTGAAAATTTACGCTATTGGACACACAAATCTTTTAGCCAAGATTTTTAAAATGTGTACAAAAAATAAAGCATATGTAAATGTTGTTTGATAATCATTCAAATATGTTAAAGTAAAGCTGAGATTTATAAAATAGAATAAAAAGATTTCACGAATACGAAACTTAAGTCATAAAATTATTCGGAATACCACGGCGCAATGAAAGGTCGTGAAAATGACCGATAAATTACGAGTGAATATAACTTGGCGAGGGTAGTTTTAAGAGAGCAAATAAGGATGGCATGATCATTGACATTGGGACGAGGTGTAGCTATTGTAGACGTACACCCATTGACCATGGCATACTTGCAGAACTGACATTTATTCATCGAGTATCCAAACAATCCATTTAAAGGAATCTAAGTACAAATTATGAAGGTTTACCTCGAGGAAGAGCGTTAACAGTGCTCACTCCTTTCTCCAAAATCTGGACTCTTGCTAAGGGACTGCATACAGCTATACTGACGTATATTTGACCAAAAATTTTCAAATGAAATGACATTATGATTTCCCATACCATAATGCTAAAATGGTTGAGAAAATTCGTCAAAACAGCAGCGTGTCCTGCGTCGGAAATATACTCTGGATCGATAACCGCAAGAATCAAATAGCTTGAAGTACTTTGACTGGGAGCTGCTTTAGGATGTAGTATGGCCTGATGAAATATGTTTACGTCATTAAATATGAACATATTGTCACGACATAGAAATATTTTTTTAGTGGCACCTTCTTCATTCCATTGAAAAGATAACTGTTTTTTTCAATGATGAATACGATCAATTGTTTTTATTAATTGCAGGAATGTCGAGACAAGTGCAATATTCAAGGTAAACATTTGAGAATTGGAAGCAACGTAGAAATATGCGTTATTCTATACTTATAGTCAATTACAGGCTTTATCTCTCTGATATAAACTAATAAAAAACTACTTGGAGAGGTTGTTACTTAGTAGGGAAAATAGGGGAGTTGATTTTTACACTAAATCCTAGACAAGAACAAAGGACCTTTCAATTCCTGCAAAAAAGCAAACTCTGACAAATAAACGGGTAATCTAAGGCATTCTGCCCTATGTTCAGTGTATCTTGAAATTAATGACAAGCAATTAAGCCAGTATTATCAGAGCGGCGATATAAAAAATGTATAAATTGAAATAAATACCTTTCATAGAGTAGAGTAGAGTAGACATTTAATATGGAACTTTGGATTTTTTTCCTCAAATTAGGGACCCTACCCATTTTGTGGTTTTACTCGGAGCAGGAAATTTACTACTATTTACAGTCTTGTAGATACTTTCGCGAGGGAATATATTTCGGCATCGGTTTGGAATCAAGTTGCTCTGACCAGATGTGAAACATCGAAATGGGCCTATCTGCAACATCAAAAATGAAATGCATTTTTGCGTGTCACTCAAATTGTTATGGTCAAATTCCTCAGTGGAAAGATGATTTCGATAATACTATATCCTTAAACTTTAACTCAGTTGGTCCTTGCCTTTAGACGATTATAAATTATTTTTCAAGACCTGCATAACCATTACATGGTTATCCTGAGGAAAATATAAGATTTCCAAGTTTGTTGCTGTTTTTAGACTTTATATATGATTTTTTTACACGACTAGTATTTTCTTTATTAAGAAGATCCTTGGAACTTATTCCGCCCCTCAGCTGAGTTTTTGGAATTATCGATTGACAAAAAAACGTCAACTCATCCAACATTTCTTTTGGATGACACACAAAGACTTCTCAGTTTCGGAAATGGTTTATGTATTCTCACGGCACATTTCATATCATTTCATTTCATAGAGTAGAGTAGACATTTAATATGGAACTTTGGAGCAGGAAATTTACTACTATTTAAGTCTTGTACATACTTTCGAGAGGGAGTATATTTCGGCATCGGTTTTCCAATGTTTGGATTCAAGTTGCACTGACGAGATGTGAACTTTTTGCGATTACAAAGGTAACGAGTATGCTGTAAGAAACTATGTAAACTGCAAGAGTGAAAATGTTATGTACGCAATATTTTGTAAAAAATGTAACAAATTCATTTATGTGGGCGAGACTGGCGAACTTTATCAGAGGATGTTACTAAATTTTTCAAGAATCAGAACAAGATATGACAATCCCGTAGCAAAGCATTTCTATTCAAATAATCATACCGTTGATGACTTTCAAGTACAGGGTATTGAGAAACTATTAGGCAATGAAACCTTCCGCGAAACACAAGAAATACTGTGGAAAAATAAAATGAGAACGTATAAACCATATGGATTAAAAACGCAAGAGTAATAACGGGACGGGGGTGGTATACTTTAACAAACATTTCCTTCGGGAATTTACTGCATGAGTATCACATTATTTGATTTTCATTGCGACACCTTTACGTTGTAGGGCTTATGGCGGGGACTTTTAATTATTACGTTTATGATTGTTCTATAATTTGTGTTTGACGTCTGTAATACATGTGTAAATAAAATGCCGCTGAGGAAGGCTGGTAGCGCGGCCGTAAACTACGGCAATATGCAA
>MJUU01059629.1:0-11160 GCA_002080025.1 Modiolus philippinarum | reverse complement strand
TACTGGTAAAAAAGTTACAGACATTCAGAGTCAGGGACTGACATTTTTCTTCAAAAGACTGTTGTGCTACCTTAATACAAGAACCCATGACTAGTTTGTCAAAACATTTTGGCACAGACTGCCTTTCATCTATCTCCTGGAAACAAAAGGCTAAAAAATATAAATCTGATTACTTTTTTATTTCATCAGTATGCACAAAGTCATAAAAAACAAATACATATTGTATATTTGTTCCTATTGAAGTGTTAATAGACCATATCCAAGTTCATGATTTATACTTTTAGACTGATCCCGGTGTGGACAAAAACTGGTTCCAGATTTCTTGTTGTAATGAGCACTAAGGAAAATAGAAATATTCTAACGTGATTTTTTTCAAAAACGGAATTATTTTTTAGAAAATCAAAGCTGTCAACATGAGAAGCAACAGGAGTAAAACATTTTGGAACATTTCATTAGTGATATGGTCAAAGGAAATAAAATATTTCCGTCAGTGACATGCAACTGATTTCATGGTTCTCAAGTAAAATAAATGATAGTATAAAAGAAAATATTTTTATATCAGATGATTTTTAAGATTCAATTATCAGTACAAAATAACTTAAGATTAATTTAACTAGATCTGTTTGAATAAAACACCTACTTTGAAGTCTTGAATATTTGTGGTTGTCCACATCCAAGAAAGATAACTCTTACAAAGTGATAAATTAGGGAGTGCAAACTAGATCCTACCATGAACCTGGATATCACCTATTAAGTTGTTCTAATATGTTTTAATGATCATGTTTACAAATGTTTATATGTAGTCAGTTGTTTACTACATAATTATGCATTCATAAATAAATCTTTATTATAAATTCAAAATGATCTGTCAATTACAAATATTCCTAGTTGTCATCGTTAGACATTTAATGAAGACATCAAAGGACAAGGTGCGATAAGGGGTTGATTCGGCCCAAGATTCCAGTGATTTTCTAAGTTGCACCTTAAGAGTTTATTTCATGTTCATTTCAAAGTTGAGATCCCATTTACAGAAAAAATACAAAAGTTGGAACCAATGACGTCACAACTAGTACAGTTTTGACGTAATAAAAAGGCTGCTTTTGAGCATATTCATAAAAATATACAAAATTTGGCAGATTTTCTAACAGTTTTCCTTTCCGGAAATATCGAGCACATTCAAGAACCATTCGGTTCTCAAGAAATTTTTCTTAAAATGAATGATGAAGGAAGATAAGTATTGTGACGAATTTACTGATTAATTGTTGCTCTTATCAATAAATATACTTAAAACACAGAAATTTTCGTGCTATCGTTATTTCGAGGTTGTCTTGATAAATTTCATTTTGCGCAGTCTTGTATTAGTTGTTATCAGTCAAGTTACTAAACAATTCAATTGCATTAAAATTCGCCAGTTTTATTTTTGCGCTCCATTCCTAAACAAGAAAATGAAATTGAAACATTAATTTCCTTGTTTACAATAGCTTTGTCAACACTTAAGGTGGTACGGGGGTCTAAAATTTTGTCAGATAGAATTTTCTGATATTTTCATGATTTACCATATGTTATTAGAGCATACGAAAAATAAAATAAAAATAAAAGGTCACCGGCCATATAAGAATGAAATATGAAATGTAAAAATCTGCTGTTTTGGTTGAAATAATAGGGAAAATTAGCAAATTTTAAGAAAATTTTTAATTATTTTAGTTACATCAGATAGATCTTTTTAAAACTTGGTAAATTAATAGCTAATATACTGTTTGTCAATTTCCATGAAAAAAAATTGGGGGTCACCGAGCTTTTTTTTTAATAAATTGCGAAAAACACATTTTGCCCTATCATTTCTATACAAATTATCTCCCCTTAATTGAACTGGAGTTATCTGAAAGGTTCAATATTCTGCATGTTTACGCAATAAAAATGGCATACTTCATCAAACTTAACTATTACAAGACATTGGAAATGGTTTCGGCAACGTTCCCATAATGAATTCCATTTTTTTGTCAAATGCACAAGAATGATGCGCAGTTTTAAACTCCCGTACTACCTTAAAAAAAATTGACAACACATTCAGAGAAGGGGGTTTGTCATTCATTAATTGACATACAGTGGAATAGGATTGGAAAGTTACCGGTACAAGAAAACACTTTGATTTTAACTGCAAGTCTTTTGTGTATTTATTTTTTAGAAATTCACCACTAATAGGGGAAGGGTTTGGATCCAAGAAAACGAGTTTAACCCACCACAGTTTTTGTGCCTGTCCCAAGTCAGGAATATGTTGGTCATTGGCTTGTCCTAGTCTTCTTATAAAATTTTAGTTTCTGGATATTCCGGTTATTAGATGTGGTTTGTATCCATTGATTTATTCACTTTTTTACCTTTTTTGGGGCCATTTAGGGCTTGCTATATGGTGTGAGGTTCCTCACTGTGTTGAAGACCGTACGGTGACCCCTAGATGCTTTGTTTTGGGTCGTTTTAACCTGGATATGGGATGTTGTCTCCTTGACATTTACCCCATCTCCTTTCTTTTTCATGCTAATAGGAAATAACACTTATTGTCATGAACAGAAGGACAAATTTGACATACATTGAAACATAAATGTTTCAGAATGTTTGTGGTTATAATGAGGTTTGGCGCAAGTCTCAGGCCTAAATTTTATTGACATAAGATTATGAAATTCACTGCAATGGAATAATATACATGCAAACACAGAAACTAACTTAATAACTCTTAAAAACATAAGGAATGTAATGACTGTTTTGATGGGAAATATAAGTAGGTTATCTCCCTGTACCAATTTAGTTATATATGGTCAAAGTGGAGATATCAAGAGGCTATTGACATGCTAATTAAAATTTTCCCCAGTTTGACCATATATAACTAAATTGGTACAGGGAGATAACAAACCAATGTTTCTCATTGGATGATGTAAATTTCAGAGGTATAAGTTTAACATATTCTTGTTGAGGAAATTTCTGTTGAAAATTTTACATGGAATAACATGAATATAAAGGAAAACATTCAGGACTTATATATATAATGTTTAATAATTCATTTTCGTGGGAATAAAATTTCGTGGATTCAACCTTTTATACTATTTCGTGTGGACAAATTTTCGTGAAATTTATATAATATTCAATAATTCCTATTGCTGGAATTAAATTTGTGGTGATTTAATTTCACTGGTAACTGCTTACCACAAAATAAACAAAATCTAATCCCTCATAAATATTTCTGCTTTTAAAGTACATCAGAAAAAAATTTCAATAAAATATTCAACATAAATACCACTAAAGAATTTCATATGTTAAAATAAATTTGTCCATGCAATAGCAATAAAACCCTTGTAAAAGTTGTGTAACAACAAAATCTATAACTGTCAAACTTAATTATTTCAGCTATCCATGTAAAACCTGGATTTTACACGAACAAAAGGGATTGCAAAAAGGGTTCAACACATTTGTTGTGTTGAAGTTGTTTGAGTTTTCAGAACCATTAAAGTTTATTTATAGACTGTTACATGGGATACAATGTTCAGATGAATAAGAAATTAAATGTAATTTCATCAGGAATAGGAAATTGCCTTGGCAGTGTATAAAATAATTCTAATGCCTTCATAATGGATAAAATCCGAAAAATTTTAATGCAAACCCTGAGGAGTATTGGACCTTTTTGTCACTTAAGATGTTTAGAGTTCAAAATTGATGTTGCTGGTCCCTCTGCCATGTAAAAATGATTGTCACAAAAAAAAAAAAGAAATGCAAAGTAAATAATGTACATGTATCTGAAAATTGAAATTTTCTGGTTATCAATAAAATTTATCATCCAAAGAGGAAAAAATTATTTTTTCTGGATATAATTTAATACAAAAAAAGAAACACATATCTTGAATATATCAATAACTTGATGTTAATGATAAAATTCCATTTAGTGGACGTAATTCTGAGTTAAATACAATATACAAGCAAAAAATTTCATTTTCAACTAACAAAGTTTGGACACAGTTTGTTAAAGTTATGCTATAATCTATCCATGAATGTGAAGTACAAATGTAGTTGTAAATAAAAAGTTACCTGGATTTTTGTCATATATGTTACAATTTTTACACCCCAAGCCCTTGTGAAGGCTGTATATAGTGATCATGGTGTCCCCCTTTGTCCATCTTTTGGTTTGTTCGTCCATCTGCCATATGGTACAAACTTTGTGGCAACAACTACCCTTAGACCACTTAGTGGAATTCACTGAAAGTTTCACAGAATTTTCAGTGCATATTGCCATAATGCACTATATATTTTAAAATTTGACTTGAATTTCTCTATTTCTTGAATCAATGGGAAGTGGGGGTATATCTAAGTGAGCTTTGCTCAGTTATTATAGTCTTCCCTTACATTTGTCACATTGTCAAGATTTAACATTTTAAATGAAAATCTTGGAGACAAAATTTCTTTGAAATCAACTCAAACAGTTCACAAGATCATTACTTTGTGTTTTTAATATCTAACTACATTTGATCAAAATCAAAGATCAGTATTATCTTTCACTAATGTAAGAAATTTATCGTCTCATTCTCTCCTTTCGCTGTGCTTTACTTGAGAAAAGATGGAATTTCTTGCATTCCTGACAGATGTCCCGATGTTTGGTCTGCTCTAATGTAAAAAAGCTATTAATCTTTGTTAAAAGATCCGCTTTATCAAACAAATATTTTGTATGGTTGTACGAGTTCAATTTAAAATATAAGTCACACATGCTGTCTTATGATAAAATATATAACTCCTCTACAATGTATGCGTTTAGAAAATATCCTTTAAACTTAAAATAGTGTACTACTTGTGTGTAAAGTTTTATTGAAATACAACTAACCTTTACTTAGCATAATGTTACAGAAAATTGGTGATATATTCTGTAGTAATGGTTAACAAAATCTAACATACTCACATTAAAACCAATAACAAACATTAATCCAGCAAATACCAAAACATATGTAAATTGTACAAAAAATAACACATTAACAGCATAATACAAAGGGGATCCTATAGGGTCCCCCCCCCCTTTCACTAAATTCATGCCAAAAAATTTGTTAAAATCATGTACCACTCTAAGGTTGTTTTTGGCTTTTAGCAGATAGAAATCTGTGAAATCATGTATCATGAAATCTGTGAAATCCTGTATCATGAAATCTGTGAAATCATGTATCATGCAGGCCTCTTTATAGGGGTGTTTTTCACAAATCAGATAGCCAATAACAAAATATCGAAGTTACTGTCAATTTAATTTCAGCATATGTTCATTTTGACAACTTATGTCTCTTCAGTGCAAATCAAATTAAAATATTCGGAAGTCCATAAACCGAAATATGCGTAAAAGCTGATAGAGAACAAATAACCAATAGATTCTAAATAAAAAAGCCAAAATTCAGCAAAGAACAGAGCTTTGCATGAGGGAGGTATTCCTTAGTTCTAAACAAAACTTTGTAAATTTTGGAAATGAAAGTTTCAAAATTAAATCAGTTTTCGGGTCAGCACTGAAGTACTGACTACTGAGTTGGCGAGTACTCTTGGGGCAAACAGTCTAGACCACCAGCAAAGGCATCGGCCCATTGGTAACAAATAACACAATACCGAAGTTACTTTTCACGGATCATGCTTTGAGCCCTACAGGACCCCCAACAAAGGAAATTGCATTTAATAACAGGTACGCTTAATTCTTGTGCTCGTGTAAGCCAAAAAAGTATCCTATGAAATATGATCTTAATGGAACAAATTTTATTGATATATCTATGAGATTTATTCTGTCTGGAGTTTATTTCACCAGGTGAGCAGTAAATACTTTCCAGCTTGATATTATTTTCACCGGAGATTATTTCACAGGGTGGGCTATGAAATGTGTTCCTTTGGAACCTATTTCATGGTGGATAATATAAACTGTTACACTCGCAGGTATAGCCTGATAAAAACATGACAAATATTTATATGTCGTTCTGTAGGTTTGACAATGTTTGATATGATATGGTCATGCACTATGTGTGAACGGAAAAGAAACCCCAGTTTGATATGTGAATTGAAGATTTTTTGTCCCAATGAGACCTACACAACATAAATGTTACAAAAGCTACCTAATGTACAAATAATAAATAATACATATAAATATACACAATAAAGTTTCTCTACTGTAAGTGAATTTAATTTATCTATGTATATTACTATCAAACAAGACATATTCGGTCTTGGTTGGGGTAGATTTATTTATATAAAAATTGGTACAGCATTCAAATACATTGTACCAAAGCTAAAGCCGAGGCCAAGTTTATTTATTTCCAATTAAAAAATTCAAAAAAATGAAAGGTCCAAAAATTCATTGTTAATATAAAGTCATGCTTAAAATAATCAAATAACTTTTTCAAACATAACATCAATTTGGAAACATATCAGTCATAAAAATAATATGGATGTATGACAGGGTTTATAATTACACCATATATATTTTCAGTTTGTATTGATGATATTTTTTACCTAGAATCACACAATAAAACTTTTATTTTGTTTTGATGATATTTTACATACAAAAAATTCATACAACTGCATCTCATTTGAGAATAGCTCTCTCCCTATATATTTGAAACCATGTAATGGTATGAACACATATAATTTGTATATTAATTCTAACATCTTCTGTACAACACAGTATCACAAGACTTCACTAATCTCTGCATTAAAAATAAAATCCTATAATTATCCTTCATCAAACATCTTCTTTAAATTCATCGAATAAAAAATTATTTTCTTTATAAGCAGCATTTTCTGGCAGATCTAATTTTTCCTTGGCAACCGAAATGTCATTGTTAATTGCACTAATTAATTCATCTGAAATACACAAAACAATTAATAAACAGTTCATTTTTAAGGAATGAATTATGAATTCTAATGCAAAATTTATGAAACAGAAGCTTTGGTTGGTAAAAAACTGACTGTTAAATGCTCCAGAACTAGTTCACTCAAAACTACATGATGAAATTTTTAGATTGCATCAGTACATTTTTTTTTTAATCTGAGGGCCTAAATCTTGATTTGACAGTCAGAAATATGTATCCACAGGTTCTGCTATGTATCACCAGTAAACTGACTGTCTGCTACAAATCCTGCACTCTGTTTGATATTCTTTAATGATTTGTAAAATCATGCGTTCTGATTGGCAGTCTGCTAAAATTTTGATTGGTGTTTATTTATAATTTTATACAAGTCCTGTATTCAGTTAAATTTGAATTCCCTGAATCAGTTAAAACAGTTGACTTTTATACTTAATCTGTCAACTTCTGAACAAATTAAAACAGTCGTTTCTTGTTTGCAAGAATCATTAGAACTGAGGAGAGGAAACAAATAACTGTTTTATATTGTAAACATTAATTCTCTTACGTCATGTTCTTATGTGATGTACTACAACCCGAATGGGTTATAAGTATTTGACTAAAGTTTTTGAATTGGGTGTGTTTTGGTGATTTGATATTAATCTAGTATTTTAATGTTTGGATCCCCATGGGTTTTTTGAGAGCAGGCTATAAACTTTGTATTCTGCAGGATTCTTTTTCTAGAAATAGTCTGCTTGAAGTTTCTTTTCAAAATTGGTTCTTTGATAGCATATTCTGATTGGTGTTTTTTATGGTTTTATACTTATTTCTCACTATTTTCATACCAAAAAAAAGTGGTTCAGTTAATCTGCTAATAGTTTACCTTATACAGTCACTGTAGGCTATTACTTCTATTTCGTTGTGACTGCAAGTTTGTTCCCCAGGGTGTAATACACACCAGAGGCTCCCAGGAGCCTGTATAGCTCACCTGGTTTTCATTTGCCACAATCAAGCTAACATTGTATGTTATACAATTGAACTTCAGTCTCTCCAACTTTGGTAACTCAAACACAACCAATATCTTGAACTGTTTTTAAAGTCTGATCATGTTTTACTTTATGTCTTTGTTGGACTTTTTTGACAAAAAACATTCTTGTTAAGGACCACATTTTGAGACCAGTTTTGAAGTCGAGACATAATTATGTAAATGGTGGTCAACAACAATTTTTAACACCATAAAGTCGCAACATCAATATCTATTTGGAAACCAAATTTTATTGAAGTCAGACAATGTTGAATATTTCGCCTAATTTGGTGGCCATTTTGAAAATGGCAAGCATCAAACAATTTTGAACATAAGTTTTGAAGTTGCCACATCAATACCTATTTTGAAACCAAATTTCATTGAAATGACACAATGTTGAATTTTCCCACCTTTTTTTGGTGGCCATTTTGAAAATGGTCAACGAATAATTTTTAACATCAGTTTTGAAGTTGCCACATCAATACCTATTTGGAAACCAAATTTCATTGAAATCATAAATGTTGAATTTTCCCGCCTTTTTTGGTGGCCATTTTGAAAATGGACGTCAATGAACAATTTTCAACACTGGTTTTGAAGTCGCAATATCAATATCTATTTGGAAACCAAATTTTATTGAAATCAGACAATGTTGAAATTTCCCACCTTTTTTGGCGGCAATTTTGGAAATGGAAGTCAACAAACTATTTTCAACGACAGTTTTGAATTCACCACAGCATGGCAAACAATTCATCATTTTACACTTAACCTTTATCTTCTTTAGTTTTTCGAAATAAAAGACGAAAAATACAAAAATTTTAAAAAAATTCATTGAAAATATGGCAATTACTCCTATAAGGAATTTTGGATTTTCTTCAAAATTTCAGGGTGGGTAGATCTTGATATGCTGAACATTTTTGCAATTAAAGTTGACCTCTATCTGTTATAGTTTTCCAAATAAAAAATAAAAACTATTAAAATTTTGAAAATTTTACGGAAAAAGGGCAATATCTCCAAGACGGGTTTTCAGATTTTCTTCAAAATTGCAGGGCAGGTAGATCTTGCCATGCTGTTCATTTTTACCCCATCAGATTTTTGATATCTGTAACAGTTTTCGAGTTATTTGCAAAATACAGCAATTTACCCCTATGTTCTATTTTTAGTAACAGCAGCCATGTTGTTTGATCCTCGGACTAATCGAACACAATTTTGAAACTGCATACCCTGGTGATGATTTAGGCCAAGTTTGGTCACAATTCGCAAAGTAGTTTCAGAGGAGAAGATTTTTGAAATTGTTGAACGACAGACGGATGGACGGCAGACGGCGGACACAAAGTGATGGCAAAAGCTCACTTGGCCTTTTAGGCCAGGTGAGCTAAAAAAAAGGATGTACTTAACATGCAAATTACATCATAAGATATGTTAGATAAGTCGTTGGTTCTCTTCAGGTGATCCAATAAAACTGGATGCTATGAAATACTGCTGAAAGTGTCGTTAAACCCTATATAAACAAACTTAAAATTTATTTTCCATAGCTTCAATATATAATTATTAAACTTACCTAAAGAAGAGAAATTTGTCATTGGTCGTACATAACCTAACATAATCACTTTTAACGTAGATCCATAAAAATCTTCCTTAAATGTGTGTATTACATGTGTTTCCTGGAAAACATATCAAAGATTAAATTTCTACTTACATATGATTATTACATGACTTTCCTGAAAAGGGAATGAAATTCTACTACATGTATACAAGTGCATCTTAATTGAATTTCTTAATATGAAGATACTAGTAACTCAAAAAAAAAATATCCTTCATGTCGTTGAGGCAATAATAAAAAAATCCTAGTTTCTCATCCCCTTCCACCATAAATTTTTTCACATATCTTTCACAAGTGTAAGAAAATCTTTTTTTTTCCCCAAGTGAGTGTCTGGAGGAAAAGACCTAGAATGTCTCACACAAATGTACTTATTTCTTCCATAAAATAATACAGAAATGTCTGGAAATATATAGGACTGATTCAATAAATTAGTTCCGACCATATGTTTATGATGAGTATATTTTCTATCAGTTTCTGTGTTTAAGAAGACACATCGTTGTAATACATGTAAAATGTGAAAAGAAAAGACTAACCACTGTTGAGGGGCCGATGGGTTTATTTAAATCTTCGTGATTGGGGATTTCAATTCCCTTTGATTCATTTTCCATTTCATTAATTTGTCATGAATCGTTATTAGAACATCGCCGTGAATCGTTCTTGATCAAATTGACAAAATGAATTTTCCGTGAACTGTGATTGGTCCAAAAAAATTTTTCATGATTCGTGATGAGACCCCCCATCAGGCCCCTCACTGTTTAGATTCATACACAATGTACCATTTTGTCATCTTTTATAAAGATTATTGATAAAGAAACAAGCAATAAATCAGTCACAACATCACGCCATTTGACTCTCCAAGAAGGTCAGACATATTTGGAGGTGGTTTTTAATCAAAGTAAGTTGGTATACCAATGGGCACACATTGTGATCCTATTCTTATACTCTTATGAGATTTAATTTCTTTTGCAAAATGGGTCACTTCCGTATAAAGCAAATGACAAAAGCTAGGACATCTAGGATTACACAAAAATGGTCATCTCAGTACTAAAATTTACATCAAAAGGGATGACTTTAGTTTCAGAATGATAAATTTCCCAAACTTTGATAGTAATATTCCTATTTCTCCTGGCCTTCTTATATGGAGTGTATATGTTTTACATTTGATTTTTTGTTATGTGAGAGCTAGCGCCAATTATTCAGTCATAGTTATCTCCCTTACCATCTTATTAATTCAAGGCTTTAAAAATCATGAATCATATGATCATTATAGTTCTTTCACCAGTATCTTTTGGAAAAATTTGAAGTTTGGTTCAGAAAGTGATTCAAGATTCTTTTTTTTCCTTGAACTGGGCTGCACATTTCATTTCATTGTCTATACAACCTTTCAATAGCAATGAGAATTTTTCAGTTATCTCCCTGTATCAAGTTAGATTTGTATGGTTCAAAGTGGAGATAATTTTAATTAGCATATCAAAACCTTCTTTTGATATTTACAGATAAATTAAAATATCTCCACTTTTACCATATACTAACTTGGTACAGGGAGATAACCGACCAATATTTCTCACTGCTGCTGAGATGCTACCAAACACTACAGCAATTGAAGTGGAGGTTTGGCAACCCATAAAACATGTAAACCAATTTAAATCCCAATTTCTTTTGAAATGCCTGTACCAAGTCTGGACCATAGCATTAGG
>MJUU01059628.1:14380-37622 GCA_002080025.1 Modiolus philippinarum | reverse complement strand
TAACCTAAAACAGTGATTGGGATATGGTATCTTTAAACTTATAGAAAATAGTAGTACTCTCTTATATTCTAATAAAAAGTTATTGACGATAAATTCAAGACCTGAAATATTTATTTGAATCATAGAATGCAAGTTATTTTTGACCGGTTTTCGTAATCTATCGGTATTAATGTCGGGGTAAATTTGAGTCTAAATTATCGACATTTTCAATGAATACGAAATAACTATGCTTTATTTCTGAAAATTTCCAACTTTAGCGAAAGTACATATACGAATTGTACATATGCTCCAAATATCATGGATGTAATGTCCACCGTTAAAGAGAAATCAACAATTAATTGTCAAAATTTGCGTAAAACTTTCAAATTTTAGTCGATGTGAAGACCATGCCAATTGGTCATGTTCTTTAAAGTGTACAACGAGAGATAACTCTAATCATTTCTTGTCAAAAGTACTTGGCAGGCCCAAGTCTAGTTAAATAGCGGGAATCTTGTGACAATTTTACGTTGCTTGTGTTTTGATTTTCCAAGCACGTGTGTTTGTTTTCACGTTTAAAATCATTTTTCCATATCATTTCAGGTAATTTAATAGGGTTTTGTTTCAGTGGGAACGGTCTTGTTAAGACTTATATCAGTGTGTGTTTTTGGGGGGAAATTGACTTATTTATACCAATAACAAAAGTACGATTTATTTCGCCTAAACTTGGTTTATTTTTTTAGCGGTTCGTTTTAAAATTAAATTCAAGCTTTCCTTTAAAGAATAATCCTATAAATGTCAAAAATGCGCAGTTCTTTATATCCGAAAGAACCCCTCATATCACGGAGGTGCAAATATTCAAAATGACGGGCCTTAAAAACAAAATGAAACTTTCAAACTTGTTGAATAAAGACAACAGACAAATCATTATAAAAAGTAAAACTAAAGACTTACCAAAATAAAATTTACAACAATATTAGAATTTCGTTGCAGATTTATCTGTGAAATGAAGCTCACTTAAAAATGCATCAAATTTTCAAAATTTTAGGAGCTGACCTTTGACCCTATCTAAAATAAAATGTGACCAAATTCAATCTCTACGACATCGTTATTTCGATGCGCCATGGTATCCTCTTTCCAAACATGTATAATACAGGTGTGTGTTATTCCGTTCACCCAAAATCGGAAAAATCGCCTCCTGGGCACCCTACCACTATAGTAAAATAAACATACGAATAAAACCCAATACAAGTAGACTACTAACTGCATGACCACAATCTTGAAAGGAAAGAAAAAAACAATACGCAATTTTGAAAGATGGGTCAAGACTTGTTTCTTACGATATATGTTTTTCTTTGTTTCAATGGATTTTTGTTTAATAATCGCAAAAAAGTAAAACACAAGTAATTGAATTTACTTTTAATACTACTAATACAAATCATCAACGTTTCTGGAGATAGAAGAAATAGTGATTTTTAAAAAGTGGGAATACTAATACTTAGTCTAAGAGATGGAAAAACACCACATGCTCAAAGTCATAGTTATTTGTTCTCTATCAGTTTTAAACATATTGGGTTTATGGTCTTCCAAACGTTTAGATTTTATCCGCGCTGAAGAGACATCAGTTGTCCAAATGCGCATATATTTCCAAATTGTTCTTAATTATGTTTGTAGATATTATTGATGATTTGTTCTATTTTTTCTAAATTTCTACAATAATGTGTTTATGTATAGGGTGTTGTTCAAGTAGCATATGCAGCATTCGATTACATATAAGTACCAATTACATAACAATCCTATTTGTCGTGGAACAAGTGCCCATAACACAAAAACAATTCCTATTCATAAACAATAAACATTTGGATACCCAAAAAATCATAACCTTTTCTGTGTGCAATCTTGACAATATGCATAGTATTAAGAGTAGAGAGTGAGAAGTATAAATCAATTATACACAGAACTAACCTTCTTCACTTGAATTGATAACAAAATACCGAAATTACCGTGAATTTAGATTCTGCATAAGCGCATTTCGACAACTTATGACTCTTCAGTGCAGATAAAATCAAAACACTTGGAAATCCAAAAACCCAAATATGTTTAAAAGCTGAAAGATAACAAATAACCAATAGGGTCTAAAAAGGAAAGCTAAAATCAGCCAAGGACAGAGCTATGAATGAGGGAGATACTCCTTAGGTTTAACAAAATTTCCTAAAATTTAGATATTTAAAAAAAAATAGATTTTCGGGCCAGCACCGAAGTACTGGCTACTGGGTTGGTGAATACCCTCGGGGACTAGCAGTCCACCAGCAGTGGCATCGGCCCAGTGGAAATAAATAACAAAATATTGAAATTACCGTGAATTATTATTTTGTCATTATTTGGATTTCTACAAGTATAAGTCCAGTACAATCAGTTCTCGTTATGGAGCTTATAACTATAATTATAATATTTTTTTCATTTTCTCTTATCTCATACGATTTTTGAAAGATTTTAAATCAGTCAGTATAATTTGTTTTTGGATTTTATTTGTGATCTTCTAAATTCACCAGCCCAATAGTCAGACTTGTCTGACATGAAAAAATTACCTGGCGTTTTATAGAAATTTACTGTTCATATCAAAACTCTACTTCCCTATACTGAGGCTACATTCCGTGTATAGTTATCGGTGGATGTCCTTGGTACTGGATTTGGCCTCCTATTTCGATATTTTTGGTAAAGAGTACTTCTATTTGACTAGTTTTCGATTATGTCTTTCCATATTGTTTGATTCTAATGCTGCTGATAAGAGGTTACTCCTGTAAATACTTGTACAACAAAACGAAATTTACCGTTAATTATGCAACTACGTAATTTATTGCATTTTGAAATCATTGAGCTGATGGCACTGCTGGTGGACCAGGGATTCCCAAGGGTATCCACCAGGCAAATAGTCAGACTTGTCTGACATGAAAAAATTACCATGCGTTTTATAGAAATTTAATGTTTATATCAAATGTCTAGACCACTAAATAAATTACTGAGACTTCATTCCGTGTATGGCACTCGGTGGATGTTCTTGTTACTGGATTTGGCCTCTTATTGCGATATTTTTGGTACGAGTACTTCTTTTTTCACTACTTTTGGATTAAGGCTTTCCATATTAGGCCAAACCGTTTTAATTTTGTGTTTGGCGTCAACTTTATTTTTGAAATGATGGAGAGTATGGGGCAAACAAACAAATAAAACAAAACTAAAAACAAGAAAAGAATTTTTGAAAATAACACTTTGATGATACCAATGTTTATAAAAAGTAAGTTTTTAGAATTCAATTGAATCTAGTCATGATATTTACTCATTTTTCTATACTTCAATAAATACCGGTCTTTTCAGACAGTTTTCTATTAGGAATATATACTTGTCTCCTTAATTGGTCATTAAACTACCATTTTAAATGCAAAAAAACGAAAAATATACCATTAATTATGCAACTTCGGTATTTATTGTATTTTGAAACCATTGGGCCGATACCACTGCTGGTGGACCAGAGGTCCACGAGGGTATTTACCAGCCTAATAGTCAGACTTGTCTGACATGAAAAAAATCACCTTGCATTTTATAGATTATTGTTTATATCAAAATTCTTGTCTCCTTAAAAATACTGAGCTTCATTCCGTGTATGGCACTCGATAGATGTCCTTTGTACTGGATTTGGCTTCCTATTTCAATATTTTAGGTAGTAGTACTTTTTCACTAATTTTGGGATTATGGCTTTCCATATTGTTTGATGATAATGCTGCTGATGAGAGGTTACTCCTTGGAACACGTGTACAGCATAACGAAATTTACCGTTAATTATGCAACTTCGGTATTTATTGTATTCAGATTTGACAGTACACTGATGAAAATAGTCAATATGTACTATAATAAAATAAAACACGTGGCTTCATGTAGGTGTTCACCTTGAAACCGAATAAAAATTATTCAAATATAATGTTAAAGTCGGTTTCACTTCCTTTAGATAATGGAAATCTCACGATTTCAGCTTTATTTTTACACTGATCTTTATCATATTTGGTATGTATATCAAGAATGATCATACATAACTGAAAAACGTTGAATTCGCCGTTTATGACATGCACAAAAGTCTGCAGTCATGTGTATTTTCACAATTTTTCTCAAACAGGTGAAAATTTCTAAGTGTTGGATTGTTCTATTTTAAGGGCGACCAGGTAACTTGATGAAATAGATGACCCTAGTTGACTCATCTAATAATAGCAAGGTGTACTCGTTCGGGGTTAACAATTGTCATCCACGAACTTTTTGTTTTGTAAACACCGAATAGAAATTAGCAGGACATTAACAATTCATTTCAAATAGTTCTTTTGGGTTTTAATGCATGCATATTTCAATTACATGTTTAAGTATTTGGTTGAATTATATCATTTACGGGTATTGTTTTCTTAAATCAAAAGGGGGTCCAAGCACATGGTAAAACCAAAGTGAGACTTGTTTATCATCTGACTTAAAGATATACCTGCCTACACCTATTTTAGAATGGTCCAATCTAGTCGATAATTGTGCGCGGAAAATATCATCCATTTAAAAGCATGGAGCATTTTTAAAAAGTGTTTTTTCCTTCAACATGAATTGGAAATCATCAAATCAAAAGTGGTTCCAGAAGTGTATGATATTTTTACACAACCATGCAAAATCCGGTGCCGAAATATGCAATATTAAAGTCAGCAGAAT
The DNA here is from genome assembly GCA_002080025.1 of Modiolus philippinarum. Classification (NCBI taxonomy): domain Eukaryota; kingdom Metazoa; phylum Mollusca; class Bivalvia; order Mytilida; family Modiolidae; genus Modiolus; species Modiolus philippinarum. The sequence continues at coordinate 32,915 of MJUU01059628.1, read as the reverse complement.
ACAATTTCCCTTATCTAAAGGAAGTGAAACAGACTTGAAAATCTAGAAACACTGATAGATAGAAACATGCCCAACATTTCTGATATAATACTTTGTTTTAATTTTCATGATAATAACACAAGATTATGCCGTTCAAATTTTTTTGCTTAAAACGTCATATGTTTTTTGTGAAAAATGCAACTTCCGGGTACAAGGTATATTTCCGGAAGTTCGAAAATTGAACGAGACTTACAGACCCTATTGAAGAGAAGCCATCTGCAGAAATAGAATTTACAGTTAAGTTCGTTATTTAGTTATTTAGGTTAAGATGCAGTTTACATTCAGGCAAAGTGAACAGATTTACTTCATTATTTAAAATCAAAAAGTAAAACATCTGTAAATAAAGTACGCACTTTCAAAAATCGAGGGGGGCATTGTCTATTAGAAGTCTTTTATCTCAATCTGCAGAATAATCTAAGCGTCTAAAAAAATAATTCAAATTTCCCTTTTTTCTTACGATCTAAAAAAATGGATAACAGTAAACACCTTTATAATAACATGCCACAATCTGCCAAGGAACTACACATGAAGAACACGAAAAAGACAAAAGACAAACGCAGACAACGATAGGAACTCGGCACAACCGGACTTGGTACCGGTTGTGCTGAGTTCCTATGTGGAAAAGCCAGCGGTAGGATTAAACCGGTTTATGGGTACCCAAACCTCCCCTTTATCTGTCCCGTTTCCCTATAGTAGGGTGCCCAAGGTAAAAAAGGACGCTTATTTTTCGCGTTTGGGTTAACGGAATTTTTGTTTTAAATGATAGAATAACTAGTAAATTTCAAATTTTTAGCTGTCGTAGAAAGTTCTTGTGGTCACGATTTCTTTAATTTCTCCTGTTTTAAGGTTAACCTAAAACAGTGATTGGGATATGGTATCTTTAAACTTATAGAAAATAGTAGTACTCTCTTATATTCTAATAAAAAGTTATTGACGATAAATTCAAGACCTGAAATATTTATTTGAATCACAGAATGCAAGTTATTTTTGACTGGTTTTCGTAATCTATCGGTATTAATGTCGGGGTAAATTTGAGTCTAAATTATCGACATTTTCAATGAATGCGAAATAACTATGCTTTACTTCTGAAAAATTCCAACTTTAGTGAAAGTACATATACGAATTGTACATATGCTCCAAATATCATGGGTGTAATGTCCACCATTAAAGAGAAATCAACAATTAAATAGTCAAAATTTGCGTAAAACTTTCAAATTTTAGTCGATGTGAAGACCATGCCAATTGGTCTTGTTCTTTAAAGTGTACAACGAGAGATAACTCTAATCATTTCTTGTCAAAATTACTTGGCAGGCCCAAGTCTAGTTAAATAGCGGGAATCTTGTGACAATTTTACGTTGCTTGTGTTTTGATTTTCCAAGCACATGTGTTTGTTTTCACGTTTAAAAATCATTTTTCCATATCATTTCAGGTAATTTAATAGGGTTATGTTTCAGTGGGAACGGTCTTGTTAAGACTTATATCAGTGTGTGTTTTATTTGGGGAAATTGACTTATTTATACCAATAACAAAAGTACGATTTATTTCGCCTAAACTTAGTTTATTTTTAGCGGTTCGTTTTAAAATAAAATTCAAGCTTTCCTTTAAAGAATAATCCTATAAAAGTCAGAAATGCGCAGTTCTTTATATCCGAAAGAACCCCTCATATCACGGAGGTGCAAATATTCAAAATGACGGGCCTTAAAACAAAATGAAACTTTTAAACTTGTTGAATAAAGACAATAGACAAATCATTATAAAAAGTAAAACTAAAGACTTACCAAAATAAAATTTACAACAATATTCGAATTTCGTTTCAGTTTATATGTGAAATGAAGCTCACTTAAAAATGCATCAAATTTTCAAAATTTTAGGAGCTGACCTTTGACCCTATCTAAAATAAAATGTGACCAAATTCAATCTCTACGACATCGTTATTTCGATGCGCCATGGTATCCTCTTTCCAAACATGTATAATACAGGTGTGTGTTATTCCGTTCACCCAAAATCGGAAAAATCGGCTCCTGGGCACCCTACTACTATAGTATAATAAACATACGAATAAAACCCAATACAAGTAGACTACTAACTGCATGACCACAATCTTGAAAGGAAAGAAAAAAAAACAATACGCAATTTTGAAAGATGGGTCAAGACTTGTTTCTTACGATATATGCTTTTCTTTGTTTCAATGGATTTTTGATCCAATAATCGCAAAAAAGTAAAACACAAGTAATTGAATTTACTTTTAATACTATTAATACAAATCATCAGCGTTTCTGGAGATAGAAGAAATAGTGATTTTTAAAAAGTGGGAATACTAATACTTAGTCTAAGAGATGGAAAAACACCACATGCTCAAAGTCATAGTTATTTGTTCTCTATCAGTTTTAAACATGTTTGAGTTTATGGTCTTCCAAACGTTTAGATTTTATCTGCGCTGAAGAGACATCAGTTGTCGAAATGCGCATATGCAGAATTTAAATTCACAGTCCTTTGGTATTAAGTCATTTGTTACCACTGGGTCGATGCCACTGCTGATGGACTGTTAGTCCCCGAGGGTATTCACCAGCCCAGTAGTCAGTACTTTCATGCTAACCCGAAAGCCGATTCTATTTGAAACCTTACCATATCTAAATTTTGGTAAATTTTGTTGAAATATAAGGAGTATCTCCCTCTTGCAAAGCTGTGTCTTTAGCTGATTTTGGCTTTGATTTAGATCATATTGGTTATTTGTTCTCTTGTTTGAGTTTATGGTCTTCCAAACGTTTAGATTTTATCTGCACTGAAGAGACATCAGTTGTAGAAATGCGCATATGCAGAATTTAAATTCACAGTAACTTCGGTATTAAGTCATTAGTAAATTGTTTTACCTTTAAGATATGATATTAAATATTACCATATTAAAACCTCTATGAACCGTTTACTGAAATTAATAATGCCATACCTTTTGTAATTTCCAGTAATGCAAGAACGGAAAAATATACAAAATAGAACGCATCGTTTCGGAAGACGTCTAGTTACAGCTATACTTACACACGTTATAAAGCCTTAAGTCTTTGAATTTAATCATGAAATTGTATTTGCATATGAATTATCAAACTTGATCGATTTTATTTTATTACGGTATGAAATTTGAAATAGATCCTGTCTAGATTCCATTAAATTACTCATGATAGTGAATAAGAAACAGAAATTTGTTGTCTTAAATGTAATATTATTAAAAATAGAAATATATTATCTTATGAATACAACATGATATGCAAAACACAGTGAAGTTACACGTACTATTGTAAATGAAGGTATTAACAAAATAACAGAACAGAATTGTCAACAGCCGAAATCCAAAGGGCAAAAGTCAAAGCAGGTGTAAACCACAGAGAAATTGCCAACTGCAATTGTCCTGCCCTGGTACAGGCATTTAAAAAAATGGTTGGTTCAATAGTTTGTTTTTTAATATTGACTGATGAAAACCCCTTGCAAAAATAATGATCTACGGGCCAATGTCATGTGATGTGCATTGAATTTTCGCAACACCACGTTAAATGGCATGAAATGTACTACCTGACTTTCAAGTCCAAATCGCATGATTTTTTAACGTCATGTAAATAAAAAAAGTCACGGAGTTTTCTAGGCTTCGTTTTTAGCTGTCGAATAGCCAACCTCGTACGATATGTTAAATAGATCTGAATTGTTTACCATCAATCTAAGTGGTGAATAAAATTCATGGGAGTTTTATTTTCGACTTTTTGCATTAAGGGAGGAAGAGTATGCACCAACTGGAAAGATTTGGTCATAAAATTTAATTTTATGAAAAATAAAGGAAATGGGGTAAATGTCAAGGAGACAACATCCCATATCCAGGATAAAACGACCCAAAACAAAGCATCTAGGGGTTACCGTACGGTCTTCAACACAGTGAGGAACCTCACACCATATAGCAAGCCCTAAATAGCACCAATTTTTTTTTTAAAAAGTGAATAAATCAATGTACAATTAACACCAGGTTTACATATAAACTAAGTTTAAAAGACCGCATTCCGCCGTAGTTTATAACTACATTGTATATGCACATATCTTGAAGCTTCAAAAATACAGGCAAATTGTGGTCCTAATTTCTTACTTTACTGGAATCTTCAAAGGTAAGTTAAAATCTGTAAAAAAAAAAACACTGCATGTAAAATTCTGGGATTTGCAGACGTTAACGATTTGAGAATTTTTAAGAGTATTCACAAAGAAAATTCGTGATGAAACACGGCTAATCCAAAAGGCGATACAGCGTTTAAATCGTTAACTTTACATGGAAAAATCACATGTATCACATGTATTTATTGGGCGATAGCAAACCTTTGCTCACCGAAACTGCTACATGAAATCTGGGAATTTTCTAAACTCTACCAGGATGCACGGAATCGGGACAGGAAAATGTTAATAAAGGCAAATTTTGAGATATAAAAAGCTGGGAATGCATCACCCATCAACAGCAACATATTGGAGAGGCTGATTTACATGCACAGCGGCAATTTGCAAACAAATGTATTTAAAAATATAATGGCCTTGAAATTAAACTCTGTACCGCATTGTTGAATATTTCGGCTCAAAATTTTGCATGACTAAATAAAAATTCCGTAAACTTCTAAATTCGGTTGTCACTTATTAACAAATCATATGCTTTTGAGGAAAAACAGCTTTTCAAAATCTCATTTATGTTTGAATGGAAAATATTTACCGGGCGCGATTGTCACCGAGAATGGACTAATCTGACATGGGTAGAGTCACCTTTTACCTGTCGACAGGCGATCCAGTTTTAATCAAATGTATCTTGCAAATTGATAAAATTTTCCTGCCTGTTCGCCCTCGAAATAGAAAAATCCAACATTTAAAAATTTTAACCTGTCTTATAAAAACAAGGAAAATGAAAATGTACACAGCGATCTTTGCATGTTGTTTTTATCGCAACAATAACAGTTTTCAGTTATGTATGGTCATTCTTGATCTACATGCAAAACCTGAGAGAAATTAATGTTCATATAAAGCAGAAATTGTAAAATTCCCATTATTTATAGGAACTGAAACAGATTTGTCACTTTGGTATTTTTGTATTTTGAAACCATTGGACGGATGCCACTGCTGGTGGACCAGAGGTCCCCGAGGGTATTCACCAGTCCAATAGTCAGACTTGTCTGGCCCGAAAATTTACCTAGCGATTTATAGAAATTTACTGTTTTATCAAAATTCTAACCCCTCAAAAATACTACGGCTTCATTCCGTGTATGGCGCTCGGTGGATGTCCTTAGTACTGGATTTGGCTTCCTGTTTCGGTGTTTTTGATAAAGAGTACTTCTTTGTTTACACCTATTTTTCGATTATAGCTTTTCATATTATTTGATTTTAATGCTGCTGATGAGAGGTTACTCCTTGAAACACGTGTATAGCATAACTAAATTTACTGTTCATTTTTGCAACTTTGATATTTTTGTATTTTTAACAATATGTACAAAAACACATAAACTTATCCAGTTATCATGGATAAAATGTTCTATAAAGACAAAGATTGCCGTTCCGCATTTCCTCCGTGAAGCAAAAAAATGAAACAACTTCAGAAAAAACAAGCACGGCCGCCCTTACTTTTTACTAGGATGGGGACTTGTATATACTAACGGCTATCTACCTTGAAAGAAATTGGTCAAACCATTATACAGGATTTGTTAAACTTTCGGAACAAATGATCTTCTGACTAATGTACCTTCGGACTAATGAACATTCGGACCAATGGACCTTCGGACTAATGGACCTTCGGACCAATGGGCCTTCGGACTAATGGACCTTCCGACCAAAGGGCCTTCGGACTAATGGGCCTTCGGACCTATATTTGCAGAATAAAAGGTATTCAGATCAAATCAATTTTATTCAAGTCCCTGTTGAAGCTTTTTCATGTGTCACGCCAGTTTAATTTCTTTTATATGCAAATCGTTCTTATAATAAAGCATCTTCCAAAAATGTTAATAAAAAAGTTGTAAGAGGTGAAATGTACACGATACCAGTTTAATGTTTCATGCAATATCGTTTTGTCTATATATACAAAAAAATCCTAATACAAGTTCAAAATGGTTGACATTACATGTATACATTTCATTTTGTGTTACGGAATTTTCTTTGTCGTTATTACCTTGGGCTTCTCTTACTAAACCAAGCGGAGTAAACGTACAAAGTCTCTACAAAAAACATGATAAAACCAAGCAAAGGAACAACGTTATTATTGTTGTTCTTATTCTTGAAGTCATAATTTGGCCTTACACAATGAGCTAGACTTATTCCTCACACTTCTTACTATGGTCTCTGGATTTAACATTTAAAAGTTCGCAATTCGACCATTCATGGACCTTATGCTTTCTTCTTACGAAAATTTGTATCTCACAGATCACATGTAAATGATTTGGGTTTCAATTGAAATGTAAAAATTTTAAATCAATTCCTTCACGAAGCAATGCTCTTATTTAAATTTGATGTTTTAAGACGCAATTTATCGATCAACAATTAAAGCATTGTTCCATTGCTTGTCATGTATTTGTGTCATGTATCATGTGCATTTACTGCATATCCCTTCATTGATTATAAAAAGTTCCCTGCACTTTTCGAGATAAATTTGTATTTTTTCATTCGGAAATGACATGCCAATATAAAATAAAACAAGCCATATTTTTTTCTTAAGGCACTGCTATATGTCCAAGAAATAACAACACAAAAACAGAGACATTCTGTAATGAAAGTGAAACGTGTTTCAGATTTTGTTGTGGTTCACAATGAATCGTTTAATTAACTGCTATTAGTGACAAATACTTAGGCTTCATTCCGTGTATGGCACTCGGTAGATGTCCTAGGAACTGGATTTGGCCTCCTGTTTCGATATATTTGGTAATGAGTTCTTCTTGGACTACTTTTGGATTATGGATTTCCACATTATTTTAATCTAATGCTGCTGATGAGAGCTTACTCCTTGAAACACGTGTACAGCATAACGAAATTTACTGTTTTTATGCAACTTCGGTATTTTTTGTATTTTGAACAATTGGGCCGATGCCACTGCTGCTGGACCAGAAGTCCCCGAGGGTATTCGCCAGCCCAATAGTCAGACTTGTCTGCAATGACATGATAATTTCACCTTGCGGTTTATAGAAATTTACTGTTTTATCAAAATTCTAACCACTTAAAAATACTGAGGCTTCATGCCGTGTATGGGACTCTGTAGATGTCCTAGGTACTGGATTTGGCCTGTTGTTTTGATATTTTTAGTAATGAGTACTTCTTCTTGAACTACTTTTGGATTATGGATTTCCATATTATTTGATTCTAATGCTGCTGATGAGAGGTTACTCCTTGAAACACGTGTACAGCATAACGAAATTTACTTTTCTTTATGCAACTTCGGAATTTTTTGTATTTTGAACCATTGGGCCGATGCCACTGCTAGTGGACCAGAGGTCCCCGAGGGTATTCGCCAGCTAAAAAATTAGAATTTTCTGACATAATAATTTTACCTTGCGCTTTACAGTTAACTGTTTTATCAAAAAGCTAACCACTTAAAAATACTGAGGCTTCATTCCGTGTATGGCACTCAGGATTTGTACCAGGTACTGTATTTAGTCTCCTGGTCGATATTTTTGGTGATGAGTACTTCTTCTTGGACTACTTTTGGATTATGGATTTTCATATTATTTGATTCTAATGCTGCTGATGAGAGGTTACTCATTGAAAGACGTGTACAGCATAACGAAATTTACTGTTTTTATGCAACTTCGGTATTTTTTGTATTTTGAACCATTGTGCCGATGCACTGCTGATGGACCAGAATTCCCCGAGGGTATTCGCCAGCCAAATAGTCCGACTTCTCTGACATGATAATATTACCTTGCGCTTTATAGACATTTACTGTTTTATCAAAATTCTAACCACTTAAAAATACTGAGGCTTCATTCCGTGTATGGCACGCGGTAGATGTCTTAGGTATTGGATTTGGCCTCCTGTTTCGACATTTTTGGTAATGATTACTTCTTCTCGGACTACTTTTGGATTATGGATTACCATATTATTTGATTATAATGCTGCTGATGAGAGGTTACTCCTTGAAACACGTGTACAGCATAACCACACTTATTGTTTTTATGCAACTTCGGTAATTTTGTATTTTGAACTATTGGGCCGATGCTACTGCTGGTTGACCAGACGTCCCCAAGGGTATTCGCCAGCCCAATAGTAAAACTTGTCAGACATGGTAATTTTACCTTTCGCTTTATAGAAATTTACTGTTTTGTCAAAATTCTAACCGCTTAAAAATACTGAGGCTTCATTCCGTGTATGGCACTCGTTAGATGTCCTAGGTACTAGATATGGCCTCCTGTTTCGATATTTTTGGTAATGAGTACCTCTTCTTGAACTACTCTTGGATTATGGATTTCTATATTATTTGATTCTAAAGCTGCTGATGAGAGGTTGCTCCGTAAAACACGTGTACAGCATAACGAAATTTATTGATTTTATGCAACTTCGATATTTTTTTGTATTCTGAACCATTGGGCCGATGCCACTGCTGGTGGACCAGAGGTCTCAGGGGGTATTCGACAGTCAGACTTGTCTGACATGATAATTTTAACTTGCGCTTTATAGAAATTTACTGTTTGATCAAAATTCTAACCACTTAAAAATAATGAGGCTTTATTCCGTGTTTGACCCTCGGTAGATGTCCTAGGTATTGGATTTGGCCTCCTGTTTCGATAATTTTGGTAATTAGTACTTCTTCTTCGACTATGTTTGGATTATGGATTTCCATATTATTTGATTCTAATGGAGCTGATAAGAGGGTACTCCTTGAAACACGTGTACAGCATAACGAAATTCACTGTTTTTATGCAACTTCGGTATTTTTGTATTTTGAACTTTTGGGCCGATGCTACTGCTGATTCACCAGACGTCCCCAATGGTATCCACCAGCCCAATAGTCAGACTTGTCTGACATGATAATTTTACCTTGAGCTTTATATAAATTTACTGTTTTGTCAAAATTCTAACCGCTTAAAAATACTGTGGCTTCATTCCGTGTATGGCACTCGGTAGATGTCCTAGGTACTGGATATGGCCTCCTGTTTTGGTATTTTTGGTAATGAGTACCTCTTCTTGAACTATTTTCGGATTATGGATTTCTATATTATTTGATTCTAATAGTGCTGATGAGAGGTTACTCCATGGAACACGTGTACAGCATAACGACATTTATTGTTTTTATGCAACTTCGGTATTTTTGTATTTTGAACAATTGGGCCGATGCCACTGCTGGTGGACCAGAGGTCCCCGAGGGTATTCGCAAGTCAGACTTGTCTGACATGATAATTTTACCTAGCGCTTTATAGAAATTTACTGTTTTATCAAAATTCTAACCACTTAAAAATAATGAGGCTTCATTCCGTGTTTGGCACTCGGCAGATGCCCTAGGTACTGGATTTGGCCTCCTGTTTCGATAATTTTGGTAATGAGTACTTCTTGTTGGACTACTTTTGGATTATGGATTTCCATATTATTTGATTCTAATGCTGCTGAAGAGAGGTAATTCCTTGAAACACGTGTACAGCATAACGAAATTTACTGTTTTTATGCAACTTCGGTATTTTTGTATTTTGAACGATTGGGCCGATGTAACTGCTAGTGTACCAGAGGTCCCCTAGGGTATTCGCTAGCCCAATAGTCAGACTTGTCTAACATGATAATTTTACCTGCACTTTATAGAAATTAACTGTTTTATCAACATTCTAACCTCTAAAAGAAACTGAGGCTTCATTCCGTGTATGGCACTCAGTAGATGTCCTAGGTACTGGATTTGGTCTCCTGTTTCGAAATTTTTGGTAATGAGTACTTCTTCTTGGACTACTTTTGGATTATGGATTTCCATATTATTTGATTCTGATGGATCAGATGAGAGGTTACTCCTTAAAACACGTGTACAGCATAGCGAAATTTACTGTTTTATGCAACTTCGGTATTTTTTTGTATTTTGAACAATTGGGCCGATGCCACTTCTGGTGGACCAGAGGTCCCCGAGGGTATTCTCTAGCCCAATGGTCAGATTTGTCCGACATAATAATTTTACCTTGCGCCTTATAGAAATTTACTGTTTTTTCAAAATTCTAACCACTTAAAAATACTGAGGCTTCATTCCGTGTATGGCACTCTGTAGATGTCCTGGGTACTGGATTTGGCCTCCTGTTTCTACATTTTTGGTAATGAGTACTTCTTTTTGGACTACTTTTTGATTATGGATTTCTATATTATTTGATTCTAACGCTGCTGGTGAGAGGTTACTCCTTGAAAGACGTGTACAGCATAGCGAAATTTACTGTTTTTATGCAACTTCTGTATTATTTTGTATTTGAACTATAGGGCCAATGCCACTGCTGATGGACCAGAGGTCCCCGAGGGTATTCGACATTCCAATAGTCAGACTTGTCTGACATGATAATTGTACCTTGCGCTTTATAGAAATTTACCGTTTTATGAAAATTCTAACCACTTAAAAATACTGAGGCTTCAATCTGTGTATGGCACTCGGTAGATGTCCTAGGTGCTGTATTTGGCCTCCTGTTTCGACATTTTTGGTAATGAGTACTTCTTGTTGGACTACTTTTTGATTATGGATTTCCATATTATTTGATTCTAATGCTGCTGATGATAGGTTACTCCTTGAAACATGTGTATAGCATAACGAAAGGATGGGTTGCGATAAGGCCGTTTGCCGGTATATAAAATACGCTTCAAACGCTTATCTGTACTAACTAGTCAAATGATAAAATATTCGAACTGCGCATGCGCAGGTTATCTTACAACAATTTTTCACAGAGTTGTCAAATCCCAAATTTTCTATGGTCTACGTCGGAAAAAACTTCTGGCAATTAGCCAATATGGCAAAGTTGTATTAATTTCGATAAAAACTCATCGTAAAATATACATAGCATCCAATTTAGTGCTCAACATTACTGTATCAGCTTTTAAAGTAAGTGAGAACCGAACCGTCAATCTAAAATCCGAAAATAGATCATTGAATCTGGTTATGGGAAAAGGTTTAAACACTGTGGCAAGCATAATAATATAAATTAAAGAAACGTGCATACAAAAATGTGAGATCCGTTTAGAATTGCCATAAACAGCGCACAACTCATTATAAACCAATATTAGATGATAATAATATAGTTTAGTTCGGTTCTCATTTACGTTGAAACCGGAAGTAATCCAATCCGAGTACTGCTACAAGGGGACCCTATTACTGTTCAATTAAAACTTAAAAATTGATTGTGTTTGCTTTTAGGAAGGATTTAACTTTAAAAAGGTAAAAACAAATGGTAACCGTCTTGAAAGGTTGACATTTAGATGAAATAATTTTCACATAGGAAGTCGCAGAAAGTAAATTAGACATGGACATAAAAACAGATGGTAGATACACGATTGGGTAATAAAACAAGAAGTGATGATTCATAGCTTAGGGGATAAAACGCAAATAAAGATCACCATAGTTATAAAATTAAAAGATAAAATAATAAATATTTAAAAATTACAATATATAATATAGAACATAAAACAACCATTTGTAAAAGATAAAAGCGAAACCAAAAAGATCACCGTTGTTAAAAGGTACAATTAAACGTTCAAATCAGTTCAAACCTGTACAGAGAGTATAACCTCGTCGTCATCTGGATTCCAATCGGCATCAGCAGCGTTCAGAAAGTGTAGAGAGTGATCTGTTTGTAACAAACAATGGCAGTAAGGTGTTAGGGGAAGCAAAGACCACAAAAATCCAAGTCCAAAGACATGGCAAAACGGCAACAGAGAAAAACAAAGACAAATCAAGAACGTGAGACTGCTACAATGCACGGAAATAAAAAGATAACATTAAGAACTAAGGCACTCATAGTGTGAACTCTAATGAAAACCGGGAGTGACTTCAGGTGCCCCGGAAGGGTAAGCATGTCCTGCACCGCTAGCGGCACCCGTCACACTATTAGTGAGTCATTCCAGGGTTGAGTCAAATCCGGTTATGTCAGATTTAGTGAAGACGTAATGATGGTTTCCCTGGAACATGACGATGGTAGCCAAGATACAACAAACCGCAGCAATGTGCGCACAGCATCCAATAGTCCTGACACCAATCTTATACAGTACCAGCCCGTAATAGATGACTGTGCGTTGATATCGAATGAGATCCAGAGACAATACTGCCTTGAGGAAACATGTCGGGACTGGATCTTGGCTCGGAGAAAACGGTGAACTGATATATCATACGATCCATCCTCTAAAAGATGTTCCTGGGTGTAGGACATTGCTTGCTTCAGCTGGTACACTCCTAATGTAATCTCTCGTAGATCTTCCTCCGTCAGCCTTGGAAACTCTGGTAATTCTGCATCAGAAATACTTTTCCAGACGACTCTTTTCAACTCCAGATTTTCATTCACAACACGTTTTTGAAGTTCATTACACCTTTTAGACAAAAATCGCATTTTGACTTCAACGATTGGATCATCCGGGGATTCCTGAATCAAAGGTGGTCTAAACTTGTTTCAAAAGGCACAGACGATGCGAACATAATCACCGACGTACTTCAACTGTCTGTTTGGCATAACTTGGTCCAATGCCTTCCAACGATTTATCCAAACATTAGCAGATTCAACGACTTTAGTAACAAGACGTGAGTGATTTGCGTCCTCTATCGTATGTTATTTCTGGCCTTTAGGTAGAAAATCTTGCATTTCATTCTTTAAGCCTAACAACTCCAAAAACTCCAAACAGTCTGTAAATCCTCTGTCAGCTAGAAAAGGGTAGTCTTCCTGAAACCAATCCGGTAGCTCTTCCACATTACTTTCAAGCATATAACTCAGAATTGATGCGTCGTTATTCTTTCCCCAAACAACCAATTTTACCCGTTTGGGCCTTTTTCAAAAACGGGAGGGATCACAAAACCCAAAACCTGTCCCAGCCTTTCTTTTGTGCCAAGACACTTTTTGTTAAAATTTCATAAGGATTGGTCAACTGGAACTTAAGTTATTTACCAAAAACTGAAGTATATACAGACGTCGAATCCCACGACGACGACGACGACAGCCCCATTCCATCAAAATTTTTTGCGGTGGTATAAAAATATCAAATGAACCCTACTTTATACTATAATTATTCATTTGGACATAGGTTTTGTAATGAAAAATGTTTTCCTTAAAACTTCAGGACAAAGAGCGATAACCCGTTTTATCATTTTTGGCGAACTGCCAACAATATAAAATTGATTATAATTTAAGAAAAAACTGGATTTTGCTTTTAAAATGACTTGGTTGCATTGATACCCTTTTTATTTATACGCGTAATACATACCATACACGAGTAATATTGGTTAATTTTGACTTTTACTGTTGAAAATTATGGATCTTTCATGTTTTTCAACATGACCTGCACGTGGACCCAAGTTGATTCTTTGCATGAATGATACCCTATGTGTAATGCATTTATGATGTAAATAAGAAGCCGGGTCCAAATGCAGGTCATAGTTAAATTTATTTTGGAACGTGATACATTGGAAGCCTTTTCCCATAGAGCCCATGCTAATTACCCTTGATAGGGGTGCAAAAGAACATAGATTTTTTCGGATATTTGTCCGTAGATCAAATTATTAGTTTATATTCTTAATAAAAGGATTGTTATGCTTTATAGATACATAAGAAACGCTGAGTTTCCTTGAAGAAAATAATTTTGAGATCCCCTTGGGCCGATTAAGCATCTTATCGCAACCCATCCTTTGGTTTGGAATGCGTCGGCAAAAAGAGATAAGGATGGGTTCAAAAATAAAAAAAAATCGGCAATTCATTTGTAGCATAAAAGCGGACACATAAGAAACAATTAAACAAAATATGATCACGAACCCTATACAAAACTAAAGCACTAGAACTGTGAACACCTTCAAAAACTCGAGGTATTACGAGGTACTCCGGAAGAATTACAATAATCTGCTTTAAAATAATATTTGGCAACAACTTAGATAATATTACAAGATTCTTATATCGTATGATTAAATAGTGTCCGCCGTAAAATACTGTCCGGCTTAACAATTGTTGCCTACGATAAAGTCCGAGGACGGAATAAAACACTGGAGTGATTACTTCCGATCTCTGTGGGGGTTTTCAACAAATATAAAACACCCGGACACTATTTCACAGGACACGATTTTTCTTATAATTCTACTGTCAAAAGAAACAACAAATCTTGTGATGTTTTAACACCTCCAATAAGAGCGTTTCTTTTGGCAGTCAATAACTCAAGTTTTGCCAAAAGCCGTTAGAAAGTCCTTATCAAAAACATATTTCCTATAACCAAGATGGAATAGTACTAGCATGTAAATGTACAATGGCAGAAATGTTGTGCAATATACGTAAAGAAGCTGTCAGAGTTATACCCGATGGTGATAAGCATGGCAGGGCAATAAGGGCCGATTCAATAAAACTGTCCCCACCGTCAGTTTGTGACGTGTTTATCTTTTGTCAATTCTGTGTTAAAGAAAACACAATGTCATCAAATGCGGATAGAAACATACAAAGTATAATGTACATTCATACACAAGATCAAGAACAACAATAAAAGCGTTGTTCCTTTGCTTGTTTTTTACCATGTATTTTTAGAGACTTTGTATCATGTGCATTTGCTCCATATCCTTTTATTCACAATGTAGCATTTCGTCATCTTTTTACAAAGGAACTGCCAGTTATTGATATAGAAGCAGACAATGAATCAGTCACAACATCGCTGCGTTTGATTGGTCAAGAGGGTCAAGTAGGGACAGATTTATTGAATCGACCCTATTATCTAAAACACACGAATGGTTATACAGAAGGTTTAACTGCTCAAAGTGATGTTAAGCTCTTTTGCAATTCCATCTCTGAAAGGGTCTTCTTTGTCAGGATCGTCATCAGATGCAAAGGCAACCCAGAGCTTAGAAACATCTTCTATAGGTACTTTGCCATCCGTGGGGTTCATTGCTTTGAAAAGCGCATGATTATTCATGGTGTTGGTATGTCCAAATGCTACCAATCCATTTACGTACTCTATCATAGAAAATGCACCATCATTATTGACATCAAGTAGGTGGTAAAACGACATAGTAGCATCTTTGCACCATTTTATGAACGCAGTTTTATTCTCTTTGTATTTCTCCTCTAATGTATCAAGAAATTGTTCCAGCGAAAGTTCCTTTTCTTTTAACAAAACATTTCTCACCCATAACTTTTTAAACGCAACCGAAAATAGGTTAGCTTTAACTCCTGTTAAATTACTGGCTTTAATGAATTCAGTGGCAGCCACTTTCACATCATCAATAGACATACCATTCTTATGATTAACATCATTAAATTTGTACCATAATTCCCACTTCATTTTTAAATATTCAATATTTCTGAAATGTATAGAAAAATAAATTCAGTAAATATTTTTGAATGCAACCAGCGTTATTAAAGTTTTAAAACTACTGTCGAAGTACAATATTATCGGCTATTTCATTGATGCAACTTTCCAATTGAAATTATTATTCGCCGCCAGGAGGCGGCGAATATATTTGATACGATATTTTGAAACTTCAGTGGAGGAGCACGTGACCAGGAGCAGTTGTTTGTTTTCCATTAGAATCGATCTAATGTGTCCTAATCTTTTACAATGAAGATACTTTTTCAATAAGATAGGAAATATTTTTAAATTATTTATTCAAGAAAATTGTTTACAAAATTCTTAATTTAATTTTCATTAATATTATAACTAATGTGAAAGGGAAATCAATAAGACAAGGGAGACGGGTTATGCTTGCTTGACTTTTCTGTTACATGTCCGGAGGAGTATGTCTGGATATCATGATGCAGATGCATGATTACCTTAATTGCAATGGTTTTCAAGTTGGGGTTTGCATATTGTTTCCAATTATTATTGTTATTATTACTATTAATTTTTGGTTGTTCATAAAAAAAANAAACACGTGTGCCTCAGATATGGGTTAATTGATATAGGTCAACATTAGTGAGAGTGAAAACAAAAGAAAATCTGTCGAAGTGGGTCAAGATAGCGTGCTTTGGATCCCGATCATTTTAACAAAAATAACAAAAATCATAAAAATGGAACAATTAATAAAATGAATTAAAACCAAACAATAACAATAATGACCTTCAATCATCTTTGAAATACCATCAAGTATAAACACGGGTCAAATTGCTTGACTGCTGTGTAATGATTACTGTTACAGCTGTACTAGTTCTACACTATAAATTATCTCAAATGCCTAAAATCTAAATTACTCTATTGGCAATTACTAAGCAAATATATAAAATAAGCTGTTGACTGTATTATCAGTTGGAAATAAATCGATACTAATTAAGAATGTCTATTAAAACAATGGTTCAACATTACAATCACCAAAAACAAGTCAGCCTTCAACTGATTCAATCAAATGAGAAACAATCTTACAAATTTAGGACATTTTGGTGTTGTCAATCTATATTTACTATTAAAAACAAATGTCAAATTGAGAGGTTGGTGTACGGGCCCTATGTTTCACTCTCACGGGTGTTACGCTTATAACATTTTTTTAATCAACATGTATTAAAATGCCATTTTATTATATAAAATATTTTCTGTAAGATCATCTTTAACGGAAGAAAGTTTCATTTTTAATATGAAACCAGTAAACATCACAAACATGAATACAATGATCTTACAGATTATATTTAATACAAACAACCATTATTGCTAACATTTTTTGGCAATTTTATATATACTTTTTATTACAATTGTTTTCAACTAAAAAAATGAGAATTTTTTATACAGTTAAAGTTATAAGATCCTAGTCACATCTGTTTTGTTACGTTTTTACTTGAAGTTTTAAAATTTTCAATAAACATATAAAGCAAGTTATTTTTATTGTTTTTCAGTTACTATAATGAATTTGACAGTGTATGCTTGTGCAATAAAAAAGAATCTTTATTCTATTAGGTTATGACTCTGTTCTCAGGTTGTTGCCATTGTCTGTACATAAATTGGTCCAATGCAATACATTTTAATAGCTTCAGCTAACCAATTTTTAATATGAACAGAATGATTCTTGCAAAAAAAGAAATACTAATAATACTAATATATATATAATATTACAATCCAATCCATTTGTTAAAAAAGGGGTTCTAAGCTCACCTGACTCAAAGGGTCATGTGAACTATTGCCACCATGAAGCATTCGTCGTTGTCATCCATCATAAACTTTTCTTATTTTCATCTCCTTTGAAAGCACGGCCAATTTGGACCAAACTTGGCAGGGATGGTCCTTGGATGGTTCCCTTTCAAAATTATATCCGATATCCCTTCCCGCTAAAAATGTTCAGCATGTCAAGGGCTGTCATCTTATGCAGTAGTGACAAAGTCACAGTGACACAGTGACCACAGTGACCTAGATATATGGTAAGAGTTTAAGTGACAGCTCATATGTCGTGTACTATTAGAGATGGGATCAAACAATTTTACATGCAGATGTCTTTGAGGGAAAAGGATTTAATTTCATGGTCCACTGACACTGATTGAATTTAGTTCATATCTTAGGTACTATAAGAGATAGTATCATGTTATCTTGCATGCAGATGTCTCTAAGAAAGAAAACAAAATTAAACAAGAGTTTGTTCGTCACTGTGACCTACATTTCATGGTTCAATGATTGGTTAAAGTTAAGGTCAGAGCTTATATTTCGTGTACTATAAAAGTCTATAACACATTCCCAAGACATACACTCTACTTGACCTAATTTGGCGGCGAATTGATGCTTTGCATCAATTTTTAACTTGTCTTCTTTTATTATTATCGCTACAATACAGACTGTATAATGATTAATGGAGAACAAAGTGTTTATGTAAATTGTCGTTATCGTATACATAAAACAAACAAACCTAATACTAACAAAATTTCAAGTTTGAGCACAGGAACTTTTTGATATAAAAATGTGATTTTGTTTTGCGTTTTATACTTAAACCCCACAAAGACATATGAAAATATGCCTTTGTTATATATACACATGTTATTTACCAGGTGGTGTAAAATTTACTTCTTTTCGTAACCGCCAGTAACCACTGAACATAATACAACAATATATTTGAGTTGCTGCCGGCGATACTCATACTAAAAATCTCTAATTCAAATAATATTTGAAAAGATTGGAGAAATCTCTATGTCAACAGATAAATAGACGCTTTGACTACAGATAGCGAAATTTGAAGTCTTGACAAGTGTTTCATTACTGGACAAACGTTATTATGGTGGCGGCACCGGTTTTTGATACCCTAACGATGTTTAATTATCTTACACATATAACCTGACAATCTTTTATGTTTTGATGTTTGTTTATAAAAGTTGATGAACGTAGGGACTTATCATTTATTACCGGCAGGGGGGGGGGGGGGGGG
>MJUU01059628.1:0-12814 GCA_002080025.1 Modiolus philippinarum | reverse complement strand
CCCCCCCTGCCGGTAATAAATGATAAGTCCCTTATCTCTGAAACAGTATAGATTTACGACATAAATTCTTTCCGAAGAATGTTTGTTAACAGTCCGTTGACGTACATACTGTCATTGATCAATATACTTTTGCACTAGTTTTCGATACCCCGAGGAATTCCGGAAGAACCTCCACTGAGGGTCTTAATGAAATTATATTTTATCTTTATGAAGGACAAATGGGGAAAACATAAGAAAGGATTTTATTCATAATTGTAAATCTTTTTTTCTCAGTTTTAAAAAATATTCACCCTTGAGTCAAATTTTAATGAGATTTCATAGTTTAAAAGTGTTAAATGTCATTTTTGTGCATTTCAATTATGCTATCATGAATTTTTTTTTTAATTTGCAATTATTTCCAAGTGTATGTGTGTACTCATTATCAATTTTAATAGGAAATAACCACTCTTTGGACCCCCTCACTGAAGAAAACCCATATTGAAAAGTGTTTTATTTTTTTCACAATTTGGTCTGAGTTAAGGACCCACTCCTATTGCACGCGATAGTAACAAAAATGCGTTATACCTAGTATTTCGAACGAAAACTAGGGGTTTTCGTGCGAAATACCCGGTATACCGGACGTTAACTAGGGGTTTCTGATCGGTATACATAGAATTTCGCCGAAAACCCTAGTTTCCGATCGAAATTGAACGGAAACTAGGGGTTTCCGACGAAAACCCATAGTTTCCGATCGGTATCGGTTATTCGAGTTTAAGCCGAAAACGCTATTCATAGTTTTAGCCAATGAGAAACCAGAAACGGAAATCGCTATTCGATATTTAACATTCGTCCAATCAGAAACGGAAACCGGTATTCAGAGTTTAATTAACCAAAGTGTGTATTTGATTATTAACTTAATATATCAAAATATATGTAATAAATAAAAATTACGAGAGTTTAATAAAAAAAAAGAGAATCATAAGCGATAAATAGATTAAACGATTTTGATTGGTTAATCAAACTCTGAATACCGGTTTTCGTTCAAAATACTAGGTATACCGCATTTTTGTTACTATCGCGTGCCATACACTCCTCTATTCCTTAAATATTTTGGATCATTCCATCCTTTAAAGGTCACGTGGTTTTAAATGGCGGCTTAGAAGGTCAAAATTGCAGGCGATTGTTTGTTTACACTAACATCAGTACGAAATTGATTCATTGGGATGTTTTTTTACAATATATGTTTTGTCTTAAGAAAATGGCGACTTGTAAATAAATGAATGGTAATTAAAATGTCTTTCCTGCTTAATTCTCATTCTGTACCAGTAAAAATCATCGAGAGCAGTTCACGTGTATCAGGCGTTATGCATAATATGCAAATTAGCGGAAGTTCAGTGCATACGCTAAATAAGCGCATGCGCTGTAAAGGTATCGATTTCTAATGCCTATCGAAAACAAATGCAACGACCATATACGAATCATAATAGTATAATCTTTTTTATACTGATGTTTTACATACGGTGGTATATTTAGGAAAAACAAAATTTTATTTTTAACCGGATTTTCCATCGGAAAAATCCGGTTATTAAAATGGTGAAAATGGCGGGCGGGCGGGCGGCTGCCAAATGGGTACATCAATTGTCCGGAGCAAGTCTCCTACAGTATAAGACATATGAAGTTTTTAATTTGCAGATCAGTTGTACATATATCAAAAGTGTACATGGTTATTTGATTTTGATTTTGATTTTTGATAATTTATGTCAAAAATATCAGTTGTTGAACTTAGTCTTTTTTACGTCAATTTTTTAACAATAGGGTACCCCATTTGTCCGCAGCAAGTCTCCTACAGTATAAGATATAGGAAGTTTTCAATTTGCAGATCAGTTGTACATATATCAAAAATGTACATGGTACTTTGATTTTGATTTTTGATCATTTATATCAAAAATATCAGTTGTTGAACTTAGTCATTTTTACGTCAATTTTTTAACAATAGGATACCCCTTTTGTCCGGAACAAATCTCCTACAGTATTTGAGACAGGACGTTTTCATTTTGCACATCAATTGTACATATATCAAAAATTGACATGGTACTTTGATTTTAATTTTTGATAATATATGTCAAAAATATCTGTTGTTGAACTTAGTCAGTTTTACGTCAAATTTTTAACAATAGGGTACCCCTTTTGTCCAGAGCAAATCTACAGTATTTAAGACAGGAAGTTTTAAATTTGCACATCTATTGTACATATATCAAAAGAATTGTACATGGTACTTAATTTTTGATTATTTATGTCAAAAATATCTGTTGTTGAACTTAGTCATTTTTACGTCAATTTTTTAACAATAGGGTACCCCCTTTTGTCTAGAGCAAATCTCCTACAGTATAAGATATAAGAAGTTTTCAATTTGCAGATCAGTTGTACATATATCAAAAATGTACATGGTACTTTGATTTTGCTTTTTTTGCAATTCAGTTGTACATATATCAAAAATGTACATGAAACTTTGATTTTGCTTTTTGATAATTTATGTCAAAAACATCAGTTGTTGAACTTAGTCATTTTTACGTCAAATATTTAATAATAGAGTACCCCTTTTGTCCGGAGCAAATCTCCTACAGTATTTGACACAGGAATTTTTTAATTGGCTCATCAATTGTACATATATCAAAGGTGTACATGGTATTTTAATTTTGATTTTTGATAATTCATGTCAAAAATATCAGTTGTTGAACTTAGTCATTTTTAGGTCAAATTTTTAACAATAGGGTACCCCCTTTGTCCGCAACAAGTCTCCTACAGAATAAGATATAGGAAGTTTTTAATTTGCAGATCGGTTGTACATATATCAAAAATATACATGGTACTTTGATGTTGATTTTTGATAATTAATGTCAAAAACATCAGTTGTTGAACTTAGTCATTTTTAGGTCAATTTTTTAATAATAGGGTACCCCTTTTGTCCGGAGCAAATCTCCTTCAGTATTTGAGACAGGACGTTTTTTAATTTGCACATCAATTGCACATATATCAAAGGTGTACATGGTACTTTAATTTTGATTTTTGATAATTTATGTCAAAAATATCAGTTGCTGAACTTAGTCATTTTAGGTCAAATTTTTAACAATAGGGTACCCCCTTTGTCCGGAGCAAATCTTTTACATTATTTAAGACAAGAAGTTTTTTTTTTTTTTGCACATCGATTGTACATATATCAAAGATGTGCATGGTACTTTGATTTATATTTTTGATAATTTATGTCAAAAATATCAATTGTTGAACTTAGTCATTTTTATGTCAAATTTTTAACAATAGGGTACTCCTTTGTCCGGAGCAAATCTCCTACAGTATAAGACATAGGAAAATCAGTTGTACATATATCAAAGGTGTGCATGGTACTTTGATTTTGATCTTTGATAATTTATGTCAACAATATCAGTTCATTTTTACGTCAAATTTTTAACAATAGGGTACCCCCTTCGTCCGGAGCAAATCTCCTACAGTATAAGACACAGGCAGTTTTTAATTTGCAGATCAGTTGTACATATATCAAAGGTGTGCATGGTTCTTTGGTTTTAATTTTTGTTTAATAATGTCAAAATTACCAGTTGTTGAACTTAGTCATTTTAAGGTCAAATATTTACCCATATAGGGTCTCATTTGTCCAAAACAAATCCCTACAGTTTAATAGACAGGAAGTTATAATGCAGATCATTTGTACTTGTATCAGAGGTGTGCACAGTTTTATTTTCATTTTTGATTGAAATCCAAGTTGCTGAACTTTCAGAAATAGGCTACTTTGATGGAAGGTTTAACATTGAAAATTAATGAAATTATAAGTACATTTCAAATATTCAGAGCCAACCCATGTGTAAGATATACTGTCCATGTAAAAGAAAACCCGGTTTGCTGTCACATTTACAGCTTTCCTCTTGTTTTTATAATATTATGTCGAGCGCTCGACTTATTATATCGGGTGCTCGACTTATTAACTCGAGCTCTCGACTTCTTATCAATAAGTCGAGCGCTCGACATAATATTTTAAAAAAAATAAAATTCTGTGTGTCCTAAATATACCACCGTATTTACATATGAATTAGGTTAAAATTGAAGCGTTTCGGCTTTGAAAAGAAAAATCATACCTACTTTTTTTTCTTCAATTTTAGACCTTATTTTCTTATATACAGTTTACCTTCCGCTTTACTGTTTTATCAAAATTCTAACTACTTAAAATAATAAGGCTTCATTCCGTGTATGGCACCCTGATACAATGATTAATGACATATATGATGTAAGCTAAAGCTACACAACAGTCAAATACATACGTGTCATTAACTTGACTATCCTTGTTATCATCGACGATTACGTTTCCTGTAAAGTGAAATCAGTATTTTTAATGTCGGTACAGAAAAAAAACGAACAATTAACGAATAACAGTGATTTGAAATTCTGTAATTGATAACGAAACTAGAGGAGCAAGAGACCGAGTCTGTATCTCTAACCTGACAAAATGCTTCTCCCAAGGGTACATCGATGCTAGGTGCCCTGTTTTTTATTAAATAGTAGCAAAATATGTAATTTTTGTAAACGACGTCCCTCACATCATTCCAATCAATTTAGTTAAATTTGCTTCTATAGTTTTAGAGCAGACGATGAAATTAATGATTTTCCAATATGGCCCAATGTTTAACCTTACGCCGCGCTTCCGGCCATGTTTGTTATCGAATTCTTGTTTAAGACCTTCTCTATGATACCTTTACAGTTTGGTTGAATAGTTTAATGGGTTTCTTGGAAGATTGTGAAAATATGATTTTCCGATGGCCATGGTTTTTGTTAATTAAGAAAAAATGGGCAATCTTTGTGAAGGACCTTTCCAAAATCACAGTTAAGTTTAATTTGTTTCAATGGTTTCAGAGCGGATGATGAAAATGATGCTTTTTTTCATTTGTACCAATGTTAAACTAAGTTCCGTGTTGGCAGCCATGTATATTTTCCAACTTGAACAAAATGGGCAATCTTTGTAAAATACCTTCCATCGTTTATTCTGTAAAGTTTAGTTGAATTTCGTTTAAGGATTCAGAGGCGATGATAAAGGTATAAATTTCAAGTTAGGTCAATATTAAACTTTATTCCGCGTTTTTTGATGAATCGGAACGAAATGAGCAATCTTTGTAAATTATCTTCTACATGCCATTCCAGAACAGTCTAGTTAAATTTGCTTTTAATAGTTTCATAGCAGTTGACGAAAATAATGTTTTCCCTAAGGGTCCAGTGTTAAACTAAGTTTCGCGCTAGTAATATACCAAATGAGCAAATCTCTGAGAAGGACCTTCCATACATCATTCCAGTACAGTTTAGTAATATTTGCTTAAATAATTGCAGGGCAGATGCTGAAAAAGATGTTTTCCGATAGGGTCATATCTTAAACAGGTTCCGCGGTAGCAGCCATGTTTGGGGTCAGCAATCTTTGAATAAGACCTTCCATACATATAATCTGTAAAATTCCGTTAAATTTGCGTCAACGTTTCAAGGAGGAGCATATTGTTAGTTTCACAGAGGGTCAATGTCAGTCTACGTTTTGTGCTGGCCGCCATGTTTCTTTTTCTTTTTTTTTTTTTTTGAATGGGAACAAAACGAGATATATAGGTAAGGAAATAAAAGGGACAATAGGAAACACCTACAATGGCTGAAAATTATAATTACATGACACAATCTGCTTGCTAGGGAACTACACGGGAAAAACACAAATGAGACAAAAGACAAACGTAAACAACGATAGGAACTCGGGACAGGCGGACTTGGTACCGGCACTAGCAAAAGCCAGCGGCAGGGTTAAACCGGTTTATGGGTACCCAAACCTCCCCTTTATCTGTCCCGTTTCCCTATAGTTAAGTAAACATACAAATAAAACCCAATACAGGTAGACTACTAACTCCATGACCACAATTTTGAAAGGTGAGAATATGACAATACGTAATTTTGAAAGATTGGTCAAGGGGTGCTCGCCGCCAATCTGCCGGCTAGCTAAAGGAGCCTAGTCTGGTGGTAAAACAATGTCGCAATACGGAAGAAAAATCAAACTCAAAATTTCCTGCAGGATTTGGTCAAGAATCATCATAATGAAACTACCAAGCATCTTTCCAGTACAGTTAAGTTAAATTTGCTTTCAGTTGTTTCTAAGCAGACAATGAAAATGACTTTTTCCTATAGGGTCCCTTATTAAAACTATGACGTGCGATGACAGCCATTGTTTTTGTCGGATCGGAATGGAACGAGAAGGGATTGGGTCAGTTGCATTGGACAGTAAATAATGAAATAACTATTACTTTCCCAAGTCTTCAAATAAATTACAATTACCATTCTAAGGATTTTGAAATATAATTAATTACAATTACTTTGCTAACGTTATAAATTAAATTACAATTACTTTGCAATTGCAGTAAATTAAATTACAATTACTTTGCAAATATAATAAATTAAATTACAAATTCAATTTGAAGAAAGCATTATGTTTAATTATTTATTTTCAAAAGTACTTTATCAAGTTAAAAATAATGATTTACTCTAGAACCGTGAATTATGTTAGACATCTAACTTGATAATTTTTTTTTATATTTCACAATTTAGTTATCAACAGATTTCTATGTTAAAACATGTTAAAAATGAAACAAAAATGCATCAGAGAAAACAAAAATTTACGAAATGTCCACATTTTACGACAAAAGAGAAAATGTGGTAATTCTTCTATTAAAATTACCGAGTCATAACAATATGCTAGGCAAAAAAAAGTTAAGGGACATATTCATTTAAATTCAGGTATCTTTATTTTCGTTTTGGAGCATTGGCATAACCACTGTTCCGATCAACATGCAATTTTGCACAGTGTATACACTTACCATTATGAATATTCTCTGCAATTTTCGGCTTTTCAAATTTTCTCATTGAATCACGTTTTTGGCAAAAAATCATGATTTTGACATTTTTATCGAGTTGTTCAATCTTTTGACATTGAACGGACTTCAATTCACTAAAAATTGTTGAAAAGTGGCAAAGAAACGGGTATTCACATCAGGGTACCCATTTTGTCCAATACAAGAATTTCCACGCTTTTATTTTCGTCATTTTCAAACTTTGAAGAGGTATGGTGCTCACATTAAATATTTTGACTTAACAGTGTGGTTTGAATCATTTGGACACAGAAATTGTGGAAGAAAAGGCTTCATTGCATCGCTTCCCAACAGAAATTTGATTTGTTTTAAAGGCTGATAATGTTTTGGGTAAAAATGCAAAGTTCAAAAATTTGTGTTTTCTTAGGGGCATGATAAGATGAAGGGTTAACCCCATAGACCTTTTCCAAGTGTCTACCCTGATAATCAAGAAAAAATCAGACACGAGAACCCACGACTGAATGGCTTTTATATGATTAGTTCAAATTAAAATGTGTTGTGAAACTTAATACATTTGTAATGGAAATAAAAAAGAACTGATCCTTAACTTTTTTGTTGGGCATATTTTGCATGAAAACTGGCTTTTTCTTTCTTGAATACTCATAAGGAGAAGGAATGTAGCAAACTTTCATTCACTATCTTCCGGTGAATGTAATTGAATGTTATTAAACATGAATTGGAATTACATACCTTTTCTTTATATTGGAATAACATATAATTAGAATTTTTACCAATTACACATTACTTCTAATTACATTTAGATTTGTATTCAATTGGTATTAACTACAATCACACATTACAATTCCCCATCCCAGCTGAAAATGAGCAATCTTTGTAAAGGACCTTCTATATATTATCCTGTAAAGCTTCGTTGAATTTGTTCTAAATGTTTCAGAGGAGAAGATGAAAAACATCAATCCAGTACAGTTTAACTACATTTGCTTACATAGTTTCAGAGCAGATGATGAAAATGATGTACATAGGGACCCATGTTAAACTAAGTTGTTAGCTTTGAGTCATGTTTTTGTCCGGTCGATACGAAATAAGCAAAAGACCTTCTTTACATCATTCATTACATCATACATCATTTCGGTTGAATTTGCTTCAATGGTTTCAGGGGAGGAGATAAAAATATGGAAAGTTAACCAGCGACGGACGCCAAGCGTTGGTAAAAGCGCACACTGACCCTTTTGGCCAGGGGAGCTAAAAAGATAAGCATTGTCAATTATACCATGTTATAAGCCAATGAGTATGTGTGGAAAGGCCTAGTTTGGCCTGAATGTCTCTGAATTCACATAATTTTTCATTGAAATTTTATGTAAGTATAGGTTTACAGTAAATAAATAATTGATTATGCTTTGTAATCGTTCTGTGGACAGAAAAAAAATCCTTGTAAATGATTAGATACAATTATTGTGATAATGTTGACTTTGAATATTGTTTAAACTTCCAGCACTCATTACAACCATTTTATAGATAGCTAGACCAGTGTGGCTGGCAGACATAAAGTCAGTCTACAATTTACCTGCTTGACTAAGTGTAGGTTAAACAATGATTTGCCATGTTTTATGGACTATTAAGCCCGAGGCCCCAGGTCCTTTGTTTAACTCAGGTGTATATTATTTGGAAACTTTCTGTCAAACAATAGACTATGATCACTGGGGCTTGACAAGTGTTTTCAGATACCCCGTCACATCCCGTGATCCCAGACTATTGTTTGATAGAACGCTTCGCGGAAAAGTTTGGTGTATTGCTTGTAGCAATAAAGATGACAAAGTTATTTTGTGTCAGCCAATCCACAGGTGCTTGAGGACAGGACCCTGTATTTGGTCCAGTATGACTCCTCCCCCTTTTTATAATATTTTCTCAGTTTTTCAATATTTGTCATTTATTTGTGCTATTTTGTACTAATATAACATATATTTATCGTCAATTTCCTATTTTACTATCAATGTTACTAAAAAAACTAAAGGGCCCATACAGGGTCCTGTCCTCAAGCACCTACGAGCTAATCATGTAAACCACACAATCACTCATGTTTTACCATTACTATTGATTGTGTGTATTCTCAATAAGAACTAATTCAACATTCTAGAGGGGCGGACAGTGAGTGCGTTTTTCCCGAAGTTCTCCGGCCCGTTTTCTCCTTTCTACTGTCCCCTCTCTCCTTGCCCCATCCCCTCTCTCTTTTCTCCCACACTCTGTTTCCTTTCCTTTGCCCCTTTTCTCCCAGTTTCTCTACCCCCTTATTTTAAGGTAATAATATTAATCGACCTTTTTTTCTAAATATGAATCTATGAATCACAATTCTGAAATATCGCTTGGGAAAAAACAGTTCCAAGCCGTTTAATTGTGATTGTTTCAAAACCAGTCTGAATCGCTAGAAAATTTCCTTTTACAAGATGTAACTTATAAGTAATGAAGCACGTTATTGCTATTTAACAGATATTATGTATACAATTATTTAATGCATATGAGGGCTTTAGACTAGAATATTTTGTCTAAGTTGTCAGAAATCCCCATGTGATCTATTGCCTCGGGCCACAGAATGCAAAATTTTCCAGTCTATTACCCTCATATGCATTGTTTTATTACCTTATTAAATTTTTTTTCCCTAAAACATATCTCATGCAAGCAAAGAGGAGTTGGTCTCAAGATAAATCAAATTCCAAATCATACATCGTTTCACGACAGCACAAAGTGTATTAATAAAATGTTTTTAAATTTCTGAGTTTTAAAATTACCGTATAGCGGGTTATTTTGGTGGGTGTAAAATTTGGCGGAATAGAGTGTTCAAAGTATACCAAAAATATTGGTGGTTATAATTTTGGCGGATGCCATTGTTCCTTAGTAAAAATTGTATAAGTATTAAATATTGGAGGATTTTATTTTGGCGGGTTTCCAATAACCGCTAAAATACGCCAAAATTAGCACCCCGCCATACGGTATAAAAATCAATTTTTAACAAGTGAAATCAAACTTAGAAGCATTAATAAGAAATGAAACTTTAAAACTGCCAAGATTAACAAGATCATTAATTATTAAAAACGACCGATCTAGTCTTCTTTTCCTGAATATTGAGGGCAATAGTTTTTTTTTTTTTTTTTTTTTTTTTTTTTGGCGAGGCAATAATTCACCGACTTTCTGACCGGGATTCACAGGAACCAATCCTCCAATTAGAAATCGGGACATTCATTAAAAACGAGCGAAAAAAAATCATTTCCTTTATAATTGAAAAATAATTTTATAGGGTAATAATACAAGTTGACACATTGCATTTTTTTTATCAGTATAAAGGATACGCGAAGTACACAGCACTTTGAACAACTGTATCATTAGACAAGGGAAGCTACAAAAAATGTGTTTATCACATTGAAGCGTCACATTGCCAATATTACCCGCCCAAACCTAACCTTATTGAATGTGAAATGTTATGGGCTGTGCTAAAATCTGCGATTAACTGGAAAGCTCACATGTGAATAAAAAAACTCCCTTTTAAAATAAAAAAAACACCCCTAAGACATATCAGATGTTGAAATAATAAATGGGTACCCCTTTGTGATCAATCATTGAATCCTTTGAAATATGAATTGAATTATGTTATCAAAGTTTCTAGTTACTACCCCACTCCATATTGTAGCTATATGACTGGATACTACACATTTGCATACATTTGGTTTTTTTTTCTTAAGGTTCATCATAACAAATTCGACAATATGGCTGCAATGTTGATGTGGTTTTATACATGAGCAGAGCAAAGGTAAGAAAAATATCGTGGTTTAAGGCTGGTACTACATAGCTTTGCAATAATTGAATTACCTTTTCAAGAGAATGAGGTAAAAACTTACTTGACAAAAGCGGTGCATTTTTTTTTGCATTTCTCGCAACATCCAAAATAAAACTATCTTGCAAGATTTAGTTGAAACAGTTCCCTGAGTATTGTTATTATTATCTTTGCCCTTGTTGATTTTAATGCATAACTGACCTGTATAACGAAGGGGTCGTCTCGAACTGTTTACCCGTCTTTATTTTAAGACCTTTTCAAACAGGGAGAAAAAAATGTACAGCACAAACAAAACATTATATTGAAATAATTTTAGTAAAAATGAATACAAACATTACATGTCTATGCAGTGCCAGTCTTAAAAGTTTATACTGCTTTACCGTTTTGTCTTTACTCATGTAATTTATCCACGTAAATTGTGACTTAGAGAACGAATTGTTATGATGAACCTTAATAAGTATAGGAATAAAAACATTTTATACTTACAATAGCTTTAAGAAAGGTGACCAATTTGATCGGCTTAATTTCTTCTATTTGCATATAATTACAATTGTGATATACTGATGCATAAATTATAATCTCTATTTTTTCTTCTTATTCACTATATATCCACGCATTGAAATATTTCATGCAAAAAATAAATATATCCGTTTTGTTCACTTTTCTATTCAAGAAACTCCTTTACCTCATGGTTTAACTATTAATGACAAATATTTGTAGGCAGACATTGCCCGGTTTTACTTTTTTCCTCATTGACCGCTCCCGACATGTGTTGCCTCAATGACATATGTTAGCTGAGATCGGTGTTGCTCAACATTTTTATTCTCTTCTTGTAACCCTGGTGCTCTCAGCTGGATAACTCTGAGCATCGCCCAAGTTAGCACTCCATGGCGCGTGGGGAGCAAGGGAGTCACCTTGATATATTGTTTTGTCAAGAATACCGCTTAAGTGCACGCTAGGGGCCTTCTTGATCTCGCTTGATGGGATGAATATTAATCACCTCTGGTTGAAGACCCTCAGGTGACATCAAGATGTAGACAGGAATAAAATCCCTGTCCTTGATAAACTGGAGTTTTCTATGTATCGTGTGCGTTTTTGTCAAATGTACATTCACTCCATATCCTTTTGTTTTCCTATTTGCTGCAGAGTTTGTCTCTCATGCTCCATAGGAAGTCTCCCCGTGCTTGAGGTGTATGCTCTTATAATATTACAATTATGGCGTGTTTGTTCGTGTGAGAATTTCTCATACGTTTACTAATTCATTTATTTTTTCAATTTGGCTATTCAATATTTTCATTGTTTTTATTAAAATCTTATAATCTGTACACACGACTATTTTTGCCCTTTCAACCTAAGTTACACTGCAAGGTTTGCCTACATCTATTTCGATGTGCCCCGTGTTATCTATGAATGTTGTTTTTGTCTTGATAAACTGAAGTTTTCTATGTATCGTGTGCGTTTTATGTCACATGTACATTCACTCCATATGCTTTCATTTTTCCTATTCTAATCAGCCTGGCCAAGGTATCTATGGAATGACTAAGAAATGGCAAAGAGAATTTGTTCTCATTCTCATTAAATACTAATCACTATGGTTTCGTTTAAAATTGACGAACTTAAAGAAAGAACCGTTGAATCAAAATCAAAGTTCCAAGTAAGTGATATGATAAGTTTTCGCTTAATTTAACAAAATTGTTGATACATACAGTAAACTTATATACCTTTTCCTGCTTTTATTCCTTCCAGAAGGATAACTACGTACAGTAGATAACGCATGGTGTAGGGAAGAAGCTTGAGCTAGATACACTTGAAAGATATCCAGATGCAAATATTTTTATCTGAACATATGACTATAATGACACTATCGCAAGAAAACGTGAGAGATCAAAAAGTGATATTTCAAGTAAAGATGCTCATGAATATCCTTTTCATGACTGAAAGTATTCTGTCACAAAAAAAGTGAACTCGATTTTATCTGAATGACATTGATTTATTTGGAAAATGAAGCCTTCGCAAGCACGAAACGACGCAGCAAGTTATAAAAAAGGTAGTACAAGTAGTTAATACCCTTTTTGGGTGCACATTTTCCGAAAAGCTTTTC
>MJUU01059622.1:132629-146127 GCA_002080025.1 Modiolus philippinarum | reverse complement strand
TTTCAGACGTATATATATATATATATATATATATCTGTGTGTGTGTATTTTAAACAAAAGCCATAATATACAATGATGTAGTACGTTTAGTATAGTAAGTTTTTTATTTGGTTGAACGCAAGACACCTACGATCCTTTAAGAGTTTTGACACGTATTGAACCTACCGAACAAAGTGGTCAAGAGCCGAAGTCCATGACACAAAAAGACAAATCAGATGTAAATCACCTTTAAATTGTCGACCGCAATGGTCCTGACTTGGTACAGGCATTTCAAAAGAAATGGTTGGTTAAAGCGGCTGTATGGCTAGCCAGACCTTCCCTTCCATTGCGGTAGTGTCCGTTAGCAACTCAACAGCAATTGCCATTCAAAGGTCGTAGACAGTTGAAAGTGAAAAGTATAGGCCATACTTTCAAAACCTTGATAAATGTTATCTACTTAATATTGATTTCGCCAATGAATGGGATAGAGAAATCAATAGGAAAAACATCAAAGCTTATGCGTGACAAACCTAAGTGGCAAACAAACCCGTTTGTTTTCTTGGATATTGATATGAGGAACAAGCATCCAAAAGTCCGAAAAAGTTGCACTCACAAATTACCCGAAAATACTAATACAAATTCAGATGCAAACTTTGAAAAAGGTAAACTTTAATGTGTGGCAAGCTGTTGATGACTTTTCAAATAGAGCAGATACATGTACGTAACAAAAATTGAATATACTATTATTTTTTTCGTGAATAATCGAAATATATTAGAAAGATAACCCATGATTCCTAAGGACACCACGAATGAAATATATAGATATATATTAAACATATTAGTTTTATGTCAATAACTGCGAGGTGATTAATTTTTTTTTGTTTGAAGATAGAGATGTTACATACATTTCAAAAGAACAAATCTTTACTTTGATCGGCAAAGCATCAGTCACATCAATGTGTTCTTGCGTCTGATATTTGACTCTATTCTTTGATGTTATTTATTATATTTCTTTGTCAACAAGGATAATTTATTTATATTGATAATGGGCGTGTTCGGATAACATACTTCATCACATCAGTTGATGAGATATATTTAGTAAAAGTTGGGAAAATGTAACTGAGGTTATTATAAAAGCTATCTCCGAGGTCTTAATACAGGTGCTAATGAGAAAAATGGAGTTCAACGTGTTTTATCTTCCAGAAGTTCTATATTCAAGTTTTTATTAAATGACACGAACAAAAATTTTCCCCATTTTTGTGTAAATTACGTTCAAACAGATTGATTTATCAATTTGATGAACATATATTTATCATTTTTAATTTAATTTGCACTGAAGAGACAAAGGTTGTCGAAATGTGCATATGCAAAAACTAAATTAAAAGTATTTTCGTATTTTGTTATTTTAATTTATACATAACGATACAAAGATAAATATTTAGTTCAATTTCAGAAATCATTCACCAGTTTTTAAATAGAAACAGATGCTCAGTAATAAGTCTGCGTTACCATTCCCCGAGAATCTCCTTTTTAAGTGTATATGGATCATAGGATAGCGTTACATACAGTATATCAGTTGTAACCAATTCTGCCTTAAGGGTTGTTACTTCTAGTTATACAATACAGGCCGATAGCTGAGAAGAAAAGCCCTTGTGTACGAAATAGAACAGTTTACTTTGATTGTTTACCATTGCTGGATTTTGAAAAAGCTGTTTAAGTGATTATATTTGAAATTTTACACCCCCCCCCAAAAAAAAAAAATCTTACTAGCATAGACATAAAGAAGAGAGCAGGACCTTTGCCGTGCATTAATTAAAGCTGCAATTAATGAAGTGATCAGTAATGATTTTCCACGGTGAAATTAAGATTTCGTCAAAATTTGTATTAATTCAATAATGGTTTTTCGTCTGTATGCAGTATTACACTTCTAAGTTGATACGTCCTGAAACACCCTAGTCATATTTGACTCTGCCAATTCTGTTCTTTTTTTTTCCCTCATTACGTAATGAATACATGCTATATTAATCATAAATGCTACTAACAATGATACGCCCAATACATGTAACATGTTTCTTCAAGCTTCTTTGCCAAGTTGTTTTGTTTTTGTTGTGTTTGTGTTTGAACTTATTTTTATACCGTTAATACCGTGCCGTGTCGAAAAAACAAATCATTATTACCGAAATAGTCCAATTGATGTTTTTTAGTTTTAGCATAATCAGGTTTATTACCCGTTTGAGTGCCTCTACAATTACTTAGGGAGCAACCATTTGATTTTTAGGGGGGGGGGGGGNAAAAAAAGGCAGGACGGTTACCTATAGCAAAAAAAATCCAGGATGACTATGCGGGTTAATACAGGACAGGCTTGGAACAAAAAAAAAGCCAGGATAGAAGTTATTCACACAATGAAAAATCCAGGATGAAAAATATGACCATAGCCCCCCCCCCCCCATAGAAATCAAATGGTTGCTCCCTAAACTGAACATCATGCTACGTACCTCCACCTTTTATACTTTGACGACTGTGTATTATTTTGGATGATGAAAAAAAATATCTTTAAAATAAATTATTTTATTGTTTTAGCTATATTGTATTTTTAATACTTGAGTTTTGCCGAACCGGTCTTTTGTCGTTAAAATATAACATTGTCGCAAGGTTAATTTTTGTGATTGCTGTGAACAGTTTCATAAGCACAAATCCTAAGCAATTTAACGTACAACAGCCCAAATGTTAGCTTTTTTGGTCTTAAGATAATTTCCTTGCACTAAGTGTATCGGTCTTGTATGATTTACAGAAATGCATATTCGATGACACCGAGGTAGAAAAAACATTGTCCTTTCTCCTTGACAATTATGTCATCGTACCAGCTGACAAGGCCCAAAACAACATCACATTTATCTGCAAAAGACACTACATTGACTGCTTAATGAAGGAGATGGGCATTGACAATTCATTTGACAACCCAACATCCTCACTGTGTTGAAGACCATACGGTGACCCCTAGATGGTTTGTTTTGGGTATGGGATGTTGTCTCCTTGACATTTACCCCATTTCCTTTCTTTTTCATATGCAAACTCTCCACCATACCAAGGGTGGACATTCTAAACAATCACAAATCAGTATTGTCTTCCTTTGGTATCAGTTTGAGTGAAGAGAACAACAACCTGCCTTGTATCTATTGCGTACCTTAATTACATAAACGCCCTTACAAACAGAGATACATTACATGGTCTCCCAAATGCACAACAAAACCCCTTTCTAAGCTCCTCACCCCAATACTAACTGCAGTCAAAGATGTCCTCAAGATATATAGTGATAAAGTATACTCAACAAGTGGAGTGAATCAGATGTGGATTCTCAAAAACTCAAAAGACTTGTTAGAATATCTATCTTCAACTGAACTCAACCACTGCAACAGTGTCAAATGATTTGATTTTTCTACTCTTCATACTACTCTTCCACACGATAAGCTAAAGTCAGTACTCCGGGATTTAATACATCTGCATTCAGTCTTTCTGTACTAAAAAGGTGAAAGAAATTATTCATTTTTGATAACATGTTTGTATAGTTTGGAGGACAAGCTTTCCAGCAGATGATAGGGATACCTATGGGGATTAATTGTGCGTCACTTTATGCAGATTTGTTTCTTTATTCGTATGAAGCCAGGTTCATACAAGGGCTAGTTCAGAAAAAAGACAACAAGCTAGCCAAATCATTTAATATCAGTTTCCGTTAGATAGATGATGTTCTTTTATTGATCAATCCTCAATTTAAGGGTAACCTTCATCTTATATACCCAAATGAAATTAAATTGACCAATGATACACCATGGGTACAGCAATTTTGTCAACAGAGCGAAATTACTGTCTCAAAAACTTATACATCAAGGATATGTTCAGTCACTCAGTCACTGTTGAAATTGTCACTTCAGAAGTTTTACGGGCGTCACCACGATTTGACAGACCATCACAATGTTTCTGTTTCACAAATGAGAACAGATATACCGGACTGACTAACACCGACTGTGACAAAATCGGACTTTTCACCGGTAGTGTGACGGATGACACGCGTGGAGCAGATCATGCTTACCCTCCCGGAGCACTTGATGATACCTCAGTTTTTATAGGGGTTCACACTGCTAGTGCTTTAGTTTTGTTGCGTTTTCTTCATTTTTGTTTGTGTGTTATGTCTTTGTCATACTGTCCAAATTCGTGTTGCTGTCAATTACCGTGATTTTGGATTTATGATTTTAGAATTTCCCCTTTCCTCGTTCTTGCTTCAGTATTCGTTTGCCGATGTAATACAGACTCGAACACTGTTATCATGAATTATTTACAAATTTGATGTTTTATCTAAAATATGGCCGTTGAAGTGACGTCAACTTCACTTGCCTGTTTAGATGGAAGATAATGTCAAACAGTTGCTTATCCTGCTAGTCTTTGTTTCCATAAAAGTAAATAACATGGTAATCTAGACAATTTGAGCCTCATTAGTAGTTTTTTTTTTCAGTATATGGTGTGTTTTTTTTTAAAAAGAAAAAATTGGAGGTTTAGGTACACATAAACCGGTCTCATAATATCACTAGCTCTCGCTAGCGCCGCTACGAAGTACGGCTATCCTGATTTCCTATCTTTGTCTCCGCTTGTCTATTGTTTGTTTTTGTGCGGATATATGGTATATTGTGGCATGTGGTTTTAATTTTTGCCTTTGTAGGTGTTTCCTTGTATATTTTCATCATTAATTTTGAATGTTGAATGAAAGGATATGGAGTAAATGTACACGAGACAAAGTCTCTACAAACACATGGCAAAAACAAGTAAAGGAACAACGCCCTTATGTTGTTCTTAATCTTGAAGTTACTATGAGGCCTTCAACAATGAGCTTTGCTCATACCTCATAGTAAGTTCAAGACGGCCCCTAGCATCGGTTTGAGTCTGCCTTTTATTTTTTTCACATTTTTTCTAATTCTGATATTGTGTAGATTGTTTGGGGTTCTTTTCAATACCTATTGACTAAAACCGAAGTACTGCAACCGAAAGCAAGAATAAATATAGTATAACAAAACTCTAACCTCTTTTAAAATGAATAAACAAAAAATCTCACTGATACTGCCGATGTCTACTGAAATACAGGACGACTCTTAACCAAACCCTTTGGAAGTTTTTTTAGAATGATTTTTGCTTTGTACATGTAGTGCGACATTGTTTTACCACCAGACCAGGTTCCTTGAGCTAGCCGGCAGTTTAGCGGTGAGCACTCTTTGGCCTATCTTTCTAAATTACGTTTTTTCATATGCTTTTTCTTTTCCAAGATAGTTATCATAGAGTTAGAAATATACCTCTATATAATTTTTCGTTTGTTTATTATACTATAGGGAAACGGGATAGAGTAAGTGGAGGTGTGGGTACCCATAAACTGGTTTTACCCTACTACTAGCTTATTTGCAAGTGCCGGCTATCCCGAGTTCTCATCGTAATTTTTGTTTGTATCTTGTTTTCATAATTGTTTTATGTGCAGTTCGCTTGTGAATTGTGGCATGTGATTGTAGTTCCTGGCAATCGTAGGTGTTTACTGTTATCCTTTTTTTGTAAATATAAAGATAATTATTTTTTGGTGCAGTTTGTTTGTGAATTGTGGTATGTGATTATAATTTCTGGCAACTGTAGGTGTTTACTGTTATTCTGTTTTTGTAATTTGATATCAACTGGGTAGTTTGCTATTGAAGCAGAGATAATACATACATTTTCTGATTAAATCTTTTCTAAAATCATGGAAATATAACTGTTTTGGTAAATATATAATGTCAAACAGAAATGTGAATTCTATTCATCATATTTTTGTCAGGAAATAAATTATTTGTGCTTTTTGTCTACTACACATTAACATGAACTATATACCACGAAAAAGAACACTAGTTTTTACCTGGTTTTGGTAGTATAACAAGTCCTATAGTCGTATACTTCTCTGCTTCTTTGTCCAAATGTACAGCTTGTTCTGGTTAATTTTATAAGTAAGGTTTAAGTTTTACAGATCTCTATACACTTCTCGATTTCTATCTGAACCAGTACCAACGAAATCAAGGATAATTTGGCCTGTAGGAATAATTATATTTGGAAACTCCTTGGTTCATAGATTTTGCCTGGCAGTTGCGTCTTTTATGGGGAAATAATAGCGTCATATTAAATGGAAGTCATGAATTTCAATTGTATCATGAGTTTTACGTCACCATACAGCCATCACTGGAAATGCACTGAAGGATTACTCTTTTGCTAAGTAAACATTTTATTACATACATTCAAGATAAAGTAGAAAATAATCAAGTAATGTTCATGTAATACAAACAATATCCCAAATTCATAAATCCTCTAGAAAACACCATAAGGGGGTAATACTAGAGTGCAGGAAGATAGCTGTTCAAAATATCTTGTCACTTTGTAGAAACGTTTGAAAATTTAAATACCAGTACATCGAAGAAACAGGAAAAATGCATTGACGCAATGCCCCAATGAGGGAAAAACCCCAACTTTTGATATGTGATTTTAGCAAAACTAACGAAGAAAACCTCATTTTGATAGATACATTTGTAAAAGATCTGTTGAATTATCAGCATTCAAAATTTATCTACATTGTAAGTGAAAAACACAAGAACATTTCCCGCTATTTTTTTCTCTATATAACCACTCAACAATTATCCGGAGACAGAACACATGTTCGAATGTAAAATCTTTTTGAGATGTGTTTTATAACAAAATGAGTACATCAAAGCCAGAAATACGCACAGAATATTATTTTCCTATGTGCCCGCCACTGCCTGACTCTTAACTGGAATACATCTTAATAAACTTTCTTAGTTTAATATTCAAGCATGAAAATCAGAACCTGCAAAATAATGTTGTAATCCATATTGGTAATGACTTGCAATGACAAACAAAATGCCATAAAAGGTCAAAGATCAAGGGCAACTTTGAATACGAATAATCTATTGTTAGTAAATAAAACATACGGAATGAATTGTATTTTCCGTTTCTAAAACACAATAATTTTAACATTCGACAAAATGGATCGAGGCAACACTCTCTTAAAATTTAACCAAAACTTTAAGATCTTTTACGAACGGGACTTCATGAAAAAACTACAAAATAGAACTGTACCAAACAGTGATAAACTTTTTCAGTGATAACAGCAGGTACATTGACGATGGTACATTGACGATATCCTTACTATTGACAATCTCCAGATTTTAGCTTATGTTGACATCATTTACCCACGACAACCGCAACTTAATAAGGCAAACAATGATTCTAAATACTGCCCTTTTCTGGATCTAAGTATCATCATTGACTCTGGTAAAATAAAAACTAAAATTTATGATAAAAGGGATGATTTCGATTTTTCTATTACTAATTTCCCCTTTCTTGATGGCGATGGTCCCTTATTTACAAGGTGTATATATCGCAACTTGTACTATTCGCTTTTCTTATCCGTGATTTTATGGAAATGTTGTTAAAAATGTCAAAAACTGATAAATACCGGTAATCCAGAAAAACTGGGACGCAACTTACATTCTTTATGTAATAGTGGATATCGACGAGATATTCTGGACAAATCCGTTAAATTGGCTTTGGATTCCAGTGACCTGAAGACTTTACATATATACTGGCCTCTCACTGATACTGCCAATGTCTACTGAAATACATGACGACTCTTTACCAAACCCTTCGGGGGGTTTTTAGTTTGATTTTTCTTCCGTAGTGAGACATTGTTTTACCAGCAGACTAGATTCATTGAGCTAGCCGACAGTTTAGCGGCGAGCACTCTTTGACCCTTCTTTATAAATTACGTTTTGTCATATGCTTTTCTTTTCCAAGAAAGTGGTCATTGAGGTAGTAGTCTACATGTATTGGTTTTTAATCGCATGTTTATTATACTATAGGGAAACGGGATATAGAAGGGAAAGGTTTGGGTACCCATAAACCGGTTTAACCCTACCACTGGTTTTTCTTGTGCCGGTACCAAGTCCGGCTTTCCCGAGTTTCTATCGTCTCTTGTTTTCATTATTGTTTTTAGTGCAGTTCGCTTGTGAATTGTTGCATGTGATTATAGTTCCTGGCCATTGTAGGTGTTTACTGTTATCCTTTTTCTGTAACATATAGAGATAATTATTTCTTGTTACAGGTTCGATCAAAGCCGAGGCCTCACTCTATGTTTTTTCTGTCATGATACAATGTATTCAGAGGAGATTCCGATATCATCTCTTATAGAAAGTCTAATGCAATAAACTATATTATCTTCTGACTTAACTTACAACAGAAAATCGCAATGAATTGTCTTAGTAAATATTCAGAAAAAAATCAGATCAAACGTACGCAAAAAACCTTTATTAAATCATCATCAATACTAACTAGATTACACAACTTTCAATAGTTATATGGTCACAGCTTGCAAATCAGACCTACGTTTTATTATAACATGACATTTTCAATTCATATCAGGACAAGGATTATATAATGCTAATAATATCTATATGTATAAAACAGCACTCTGGGGTAAAGATAAGCCCTGAATAACAGACAAATATAACGACATGTGCTGAGCAATAATTATTTGACTGTCCTTAAACTAGGATCAGTGTTTTTAAGAAGTGAATGTTTTATGTCTTTGATCTAGATTCAAGTTGATGAAACGTAAAAAAACACCATTGCTTAGTGTAACATTATTGTTCATGTTTTCTTTTTTACTATAATAATAATTTTGGTTTTGTTTCTTGCCTATACATATATATCTGCAACGTTTTGTTTCTATATTTGAATTTCGATTTCTCTCTCTTCCGCCATTTTCTTCGTCTGTATAAGATGTTTATAAAGGACAGCCCAATGGTAAAATATAATTATGCTGAATGTAAACCTGCACATAATCTGATAACTTTTTTCCCTCTTTTTTTTGTCATTTGTCTTTATTCGTGCTACAGGGAAAAAAAATCCGAATTATATATATTTTTTCTTTCGGCTTATTTAAAATCTTGCATCAATAGCCATTACATTTGACGCTATTCAAAACACTCAGACAAGTGAGACAAAACAGCAAAAGAATAGAAGAATAGAAATATGTAAGTGACACATTCCTTCCAAAAATATATGGAAGGAATGTAGCATTGATATTCAGCCCTCACTTTAATTCTCTACTCTAAGGTTAAATCATTCAAAAAATTCATATCAATTAAAACTTATAATCAAAATACTTTCCTTATCTCCTAAACAGCATGACTAAAGCCAGCTTCAAAGACTGCCTCTTAATTAACATATTCAGTCAGAGGAAATATTAAGGTAGGAATATTTTAATCGAGTACTTCCTTAAGAAATATAAAAGTTGTCACTACAAGTAGATTTCTACCATATAGATTTTGAAATATTATATATTTTTTAAATATATCTAAAAGGAAAAGTATTCTACGATTAAAAGAACAAGTGTACAGTAAGCTTAATTTTCTAATTGATAATATATTTATCACGTTTGGGGGTGCTATATATAAACAGCAAGTTTGCATACCAATGGCCACTAATGGTGCACCTCTACTCACAGACTTGTTTTTATATTCATTCGGGAATCCTCCGTGAATCGTAAAAGATCATAAAATAAAAGATACTAATTCCTTCAATCTCGTTTATAGATATGTTGATGATGTTCATTCCATCACTGATGCATCTTTTGCTAAATGGATCCCATTAATATATCCGCAAGAACCAAGGATAAAGTACACGACAGAATCCACAAGATCGACATAGTTTTTGCATTTGCCGCAATTGAAGGGGAGGTTTGGCTTCACCAAGTCAGGATCATTGCGGTCGACAATTTTGCCGGTGGTTATCACCTGATTTGTGTTTTTGTCTCATGGCCACTTTGTACGGTAATTTTGTTATTACTCCCCCTTTGTCATAATATGTAATTGAAAATAGTCTATTCCTTCTATGACTGTGACACGGCTTAGTGCGTGTGTTTTGAAAATTTAATATTTGTTCTTATAAAAATTGTTATATTAGAAAGAGTGAAAAGTACTCTTTCACTATGACCCATTTTTCAAACGAAAACAACAAAGAAAATCAGAATATAATCATTATTTTATCTAATTAAACCCTTTAATCACATGACATGAATTATTCAATAAACCAGCATGGCTTTACGGCTACAAATGACAAATATACTATGTTTGTAATAGTTATCTTATTTCCTTATCAGTCAAATCTCAGAGTTGTCGATAGTTAATATGACAAAGAACAAAACAAAATGATAGTTAATATGACAAAGAACAAAACAAAATCATTCCATCCCAACAAAGTTAAATCATTAAAAAGTGATATTTTAAAGTCTTGATAGTCTTTATAAGTATTTTACATGTACAGGTGTAAGCAATAAAAAGGTATGGAGCAAATTCACATGAGATAATGTCTTTACTAATATATGGTAGCACAAAACAATGGAAAAACGCTTTTTATTGTTGTTCTTCACCGATATGTTATCATGAAGCCTTCAACAATATAATATCCTCATACATGTTCTTCATGGTAATTTCAAGGCGGCCCCAAGCACCGGATGAGCGGTATCCATTGCTAATTGTCGAGCAAGACAACATTAATATTTTTTTTTCTCCAAGTGTATGCTTGATCTTCTACAAACAAACAATCAATTGGCAAAGTGTTCTTGCAATCGCTGTCATCCGTTGCCCGATATAAAGTCTTAGAGAAAGCACTCATAGAGTCTATAGCGGGCACTATGAATTGGGCACTATCAATTGGTAGTCAGAATGACATAGAATCAAAATGCCATTAGTTGAAAGTATGATAGTTTATTCATATGAGCATTTCTCCCAATAACAGGTACTCCATAACTGAAATAAAAAGAGAGCATATTTTTTTCGCTTGGGGAATCATTCAGTAACTTAATTATTATGTTATTCGGACTCCACACTGCAGAAGAGAAAAACTCTATTTTTAAATAAACAATGAAAAGATATTGAGTAAATGCACATGAGACAATTTCTCTAAAAATATATGATAGAAAGCAATGGAACAACGCTTTGTTTTTGTTCATCTTGATATCACCACGAGGCCTTCAACAATGAGTGTTGGTGATTCCTAATAGTAAGTTCTAGACGTTTCAAAGTACCGGTTCGATTGGAATTCATCTCTAATTGTTGAACAAAGCTATATCTATGTTTTCTTTTACCTACAGTGTTTGGAGCATTTTAAATGATTTCAATTATCAATAAAGGGCTACGCCGAGCGCAGCATGACATGACCGAGGCGTGTCGACCACTAAAATTTGAACGAGTGCATTATAAAATAGATGTGGACACAGTTAAAAGCTTGACACAGTAACTAGATGGACACAATAAGGAGACTGGAACAGTAATTAGCTGGACACAAACTAGGAAAAAAAACATCTAAATCCGACGAGAAATAAAGATTTTGCATATTTGTGAAAATTGCAATTTTGACCCCTTTGAACCCTCACAGGACAGAAACGGTAAGAGATACGCAAAATCTTATGAGATATCACTTAAAGCTTAAGACAGTAGGAATGTAAAGAAAAAACCCAATTGAAATCCAATGAAAAATAAAATTCTTTTTTTTTGCAATTTTGGACCCATTTGGCCACTCATAGCTCCATAAAGGAAACATGTTATCAAAATATCTAATAGTTTAGCGACATATTAATTTTCATAAGGAATCCATTAAAAAAAACTGCATCAAAATTGGACTAGAAATAAAAGAAAAATTGTGATTCGTCCCTTTTGGGCCCCAATTACCTAATGAACGGTACATGTGACGTGAAATCCGTTGACATACTACTGATTGGAAATTTACTCAGGAGCACACTGAAAAAACCCATCAAAATCTGATGAATAATAAAAATTCTACAGCCAATTATGTGAAAACACCTAATTTTGCCCTTTTTGGTCCCTTTTTTAATAACGGGAGGGGCCACAAAATCCAAAACCACTCATAGTCTTTCTTTTGTGCCAAGGAGCATTGTGTTAAAATTTCATAAGGATTGATCAACTGGAACTTAAGTTATTGACCAAAAACAAAAGTGTCTACAGACGACGACGCGGACGACGACGACGACAGCACCATACCATTATACGACCTCAAATTTTTTGCAGTCGTATAAAAATAATGAACAATTTTGAATATGAGATAGGGTTTGATAAGGAGCATTTTCACTACAAAACAACACATTTGCCAAACGAAAACGGAAGTCACGACCATAACATTGTCATCACTTTTATTCAACTCTTTGATCATATGACATCGACTTCAAATACACCGGCATGTTACATGTGAAAACACAATAAAAATTGCTTCGGATACAAATGACAAATGACATGCATTTGTTATAGTAATTTTATTTATTATCATTTTAATCTCAGAGCAGAAGATGGTAAAGATAATGTTAACAAAGACAAAACATGTTACATTAAAATTATCCTATCCTAAAACTAGAATATTTAAATTTTACTTGAAAAGTAGGACAATTTCACAGGTAAAATAAATGGGTACGGATTAAGGTAAATAGACACTGTTGTGCTGCAATTCATTCGCACATTTGAAAATAAAGAATCCGACTCGGGATACGTTTGATTTCCTGGACGGAACAGCAATTTTAAAGCTTTTCCTTTGTGACGTCATAATGGACTGACTGATGTGAAACGTCATTTTTCGTCCAGGTTCCCGCCAATTAGATCCATTTTTCCGTAAATAATTTTTAATCGGGCAACTCTGTAAATATCGTTGTTAAAGGCACGGTGACATATAGAGATTTTCGTTGTAACTAATAGATGGTATCTACAAAAATACATAAAATTCTC
Organism: Modiolus philippinarum; assembly: GCA_002080025.1. Taxonomy (NCBI): domain Eukaryota; kingdom Metazoa; phylum Mollusca; class Bivalvia; order Mytilida; family Modiolidae; genus Modiolus; species Modiolus philippinarum. Next base: position 133,285 of record MJUU01059622.1, on the reverse strand, counting down.
AAGGATAAAAGATTCATATCTATCAAACTAGAAATTTCATGTCCATATTGTCCAGTGCATTCTATGTAAATTTGGATGAAAAAAAGTTAAAAATCAGTTAAATAAGTGAGAACCGAACCGTCAGTCTGAAAAGAACAATCCAATGACAATGGCAACGTCGGAAAAACAAAGAAACGAAGACATAACATGAGCACGGCACAGAAAATAAAATGAAGACACGCACATATACAAAAATGAACAACACGGACCCAATAAAAACCATGGGTGAGATCAGGTGCACCGGTAGAGTAAGCATCCCCTGCTTCTTATAAGACACCCACCGTGTTGAACATGTCAACTACGGTAGTAAAGGCAAATCCGGTAGAGGAAAATCAAAATTTAGTGGCAAAGAGAAAGATCTGTTGTCATCTGGGAAACAGATATCTCATAGCGGTCCACAAGATCGTGATGTCGACCGTTAAACTTCTGTAGTGATGACCTCAAGTTAACTTTGATCTCATTTCTAGAAAAAAAAAACAAGCATGGCGACCCATACTTTTTATCACGGATTTTAGGTTGGTAGGATTCGTTCTTCAATTTTTCCGACTTAAAACAAAATTTCATGGATATGAACAATAGTATCTATCACCTAAATTAAACTTATTTCGAAAATATGG
>MJUU01059622.1:116373-132433 GCA_002080025.1 Modiolus philippinarum | reverse complement strand
CTCAAACAGTCTCGCATACTGCAATAGCATTCAAACTTTTGATTTTTCTACCCTTTATACAACTCTTCCCCATAATAAACTAAAAACAGTAATTTCCGATCTGATACATCAATGTTTCTGTACAAAAACCGAGAACGCAGGTATTCCTATCTGGTAATAGGAAAAGATAAAACATATTTTGTAAAGAACCACACTGAGTCAAACAAGAAATACAGTGAAAATGACGTGATTAAGATGCTTGAATTTTTGATCGACAACATTTTTGTTGAATGTGGAGGCCGTGTTTTTCAACAGACAATAGGGATTCCTATGTGAACAAATTGTGCGCCACTTTTAGCTGACATTTTCCTTTTTTCGTTTGAAGCAAAGTTTTTACAAGGGCTGATACAACAGAAACAAAAACAGCTAGCCCAGACTTTTAATTTCAGCTTCAGATATATAGACGATGTACTTTCTCTGAATAACCCAAAATTTAAAGAATATTTACATCGTATCTACCCCAGTGAACTTGAAATTAAAGAGACAACCGATACACCCGATTCTGCTTCATACCTTGACCGTTTGTTGTACATTGACGAACATGGACGTCTGAAATCTAGATTATATGACAAACGTGATGACTTTCCAATTGTGAACTTTCCCTTTCTCTGCAGCAATATACCTGCATCCCCAGCATATGGAGTATATATTTCACAATTAATTCGTTACTGTAGAGCGTGCAGTACATACAGTGACTTTGTGGAAAGAGCAAAAGCACTGTCACAAAAACTGCTGAGTCAGGGATATGTTGCCTTTGTTACTTTCGTCCCTTCAGAAATTCTATGGCCGTCACCACGACATCATAGATAGATATGAAATGTCAGTGTCACAAATAAAAACTGACATTTTCAGCTAGATTTTGCGTCTTCCCTGATTTGACATTACCGGTTTCGACTTTACCCTGGATTGACCCACTGACAGTGTGACGGGTGCTGTTCACAGAGCAGGACATGCTTACCCTTCCGGGGCACCTGATGTCACTCTTGTTTATTGATAGTTCACACTGTTAGTGCTTTAGTTTTTTGTGTTGTATATGTAACGTTCGTGTGTTTTGTGGGCATGTGGTGTCTTTGGTCTTCCGTCTTTTGGTGTTCTTGCTTTTGCCTTGTCTCTGGACTTTGATTTGTGTAATCTTGTGCTTTGTTCCTTCGGTATTCTACTGCCGTTGTTTTTTAATTAATATATTATTCGTTTCTTTTGTTATTCAAGATACTTTAATTCTTGTAAATACCTTGGACTATTCCATCTCTCTTTTGTCTTTCCTTTGTTTCTCTCGATTTCGAGAGACTGTAACTGATTATTTACCTCAATTTATTTACTTACCTCGAATTATTTAACTCGAATTTACTATTTCTACCTCATTTATTGTTATGCATATTCATTCACATGTTTTATGCTTAACTTTGACCTTCTGTTATATTTCACTTAAATATTAGATGAAGTTAACAACAAGTTTATGCAGGAAAAATTTCCCGGTCATGCTACTTTTCTATAATATCAAGATGATCAAACGACATGATATAACCAAGAAGCTACATTTAGCTCTTGATAAATAGATGTAAGAAAATATATTTAAAGTAACAACAGATCGATAACTCAGGTATTTTTTATATACAGTTTAATCGGTATTTATATAATAAAAGTAAACAAATATTTGACACAAGATAACTATACATGTAGAACAAAAATACATTTATTAAGTATTTGATGCATATAGCCTTAATAAACTGATGCATATACATGAGTAGAAGATTCTGTTTTGATGGCTGGATGTCAGTTATTCATTTTTTTTTCACATCTAAAATTCTGTTTATTAAATAATTTGCACCGTCTTTAAGTTAGTTAAAGTGTGCTTCATAGTAATTAATTGAATTAATGTGCTTGGTAAGAAAAGGGGTGGTTAAAATGCCTTCGCGCTGCGGGATCAGGCATCGTTGCATCTTGACAAACCCTTTCCTACTTTAATTCAATTAATTACTCTCAAACATACTTTAACTATAACAAATAAGACTATAAACTCAAAGACGGGTTTGCCACTGCTTTTAGCCATTTGAAAACAATATATCACCCCTTCGTTTTTTTCCGATAACAGCAGTCACGATGTTCGGTCTTTGGACTAAAACATTTAATAGTGAATACCCTGGTATTGATTCACATCAAGTGAGGGAAATCTTTGCTCAGCAAATTTCATAGGATAAATTTTTTGAAAAAAAAATTAACGAAGACGCCGAACGCCAACTGATGGCAGGATATAGAATGCAGAGGATCTGAACTTTGAAACATTAATGACTTGTCTCCTTGTATTATCTGCAATTAAGCATCAACTTCCTTGAAACTGATACCTTCAAATGCCAACGGATTATCAGTTCTTTATGTAATGTCACATCTATTTACATTAACCAGGAAAAACTTCCTTGTTGATGGTGTGAGAAAAAAACGATATATCTGCAGGGAAATATTCCAATAGGATTGAGAAAATGCATCAACAAAAAATAGCTTTAAGACAAAAAAGGCAATCAATGAATTCCTTGATTAAAAAAATTACAGCATTGGAATTGAGCACAAGTTTTCACAAATACATTTCTTGCAAAATCTATTATCTATATGTTTTTGCAACGCTTGTGTTTAATGTAATAAAATGGATAACAGAAAGCATCTACAATGGCTGAAAATTACAATTACATTTTCTGCCAGGAAACTACACAGGAATAACACAAATAGGACACAAGAAATACGTAAACGATAAGAACTCGGAACAGCCGGACTTGGTACCGGCACCAGCAAAAGCCAGTGGTAACGTTAAACCAATTTATGGGTTCCAAGACCTCTCCTCTATCTACCCCGTTTACCTAAGGTATAATAAACATACGCATAAAACCCAATACAGGTGAATTACTACTTACCCCATGACCACGATCTTGAAAGGAGGGAAAATGACAATACGTAATTTTGAAAGATGGGCCAAGGGGTGTTCGCTGCTAATCTGTGGGATAGCTGAAGGACCCTACTCTGCTGGTAAAACAATTTTGCATAACTGAAGAAAAATCAAACTTAAACTGTCTGAGGATTTTGATCAATATATATTTCAGTAGACACCGACAGTATCAGCGAGACGCCAGCCAGTATTTGTGTAAAATTCTAAGGTCACCAGATTTAAGAAGTAATTCACAGAATATCTTGTTGATATACCCTATTACGTAAAGAATGTAAGTAACGTCTCAGCTTTTCTGTATTTTCAATCAATTTCTGGCATTTTTTAACACATTTCCTTAAAAACCAGGATTTAAAATGACCTTAGTAACAAGTTGTTTGCGAGTAACACCATATTTGATATCTAATGTCATGTCTATTATAAAACCTTTTTAATAGATGAATTAAACAACTTAAGAAATCTGTAACCATGTTTTAAAAGTTTGGCTGTGATAGTAAGGCTACCGTAATTCATATCGTCAAGAGTAGAACAAACGCGTGCCAATGGTACCAATTGAGAAATATGCACCCCGTAAGATGGAGCTAGAGGAAAGGAATGTCACCATGATGAAAAGGGATATAAGTAGTAGTAGTGAAATCAAAATCACCAATTTCATCATATTTTCAAACTTGCAAAATTTAAATTTGACACAATTTTGTTGGGCGATTAGGTTCGTCAATATTTGACATAATTGGCCTTTACTTGCACCACTTTATAATGATGCATATATTGTGAATGAACAAAAAATAAAATACAAAAAAAAACAAAAAAAAAAACAATACACAGAAAAAAAAACCCAAAACAATAAAATAAATAAAAAAAAACAAAACAAAAAAACAAAAAAAAAACATTTATCAGTATGAAAGTTAATTTCTAGACTGTTGTATAATGTATCACCCCAGAGTTAAACTTAAGACAACAAAGAAGGATATGCAGTGAATGCACACGAGACAAAATTTCGACAATCATATATCAAAATCATCAATGTAGCGATGTTTTAATTGTCTTTATCTTAAGGTCACCATTAGGCCTTCAACATACTAGTAAGTGTACGTACACTATTGTTCGTCGTGCTTCTATATATAGCAATCTCCTTTAGCCACATTCAAAGAGGCTGCACTAACGATTTCTACACAAACGGTATAAGTATGTACGGTATGTATAAGACACATACACACACATGCAGACAGAGAGCGGGGGATACAAACAACCAAGATTTAGAAAAACGCGACATGAGGCTGACTTGAATCTGATGAGGTATGAGCAAAGCTCATTGTTGACGGCCTTGCGATGACTTCAGGGTGAAGAATGTTATAAGCGTCGTTATATTGCTTTCGCCATGTATTTGTAGAGACTTTGTCTCGTGTACATTTACTCCATATCATTTTCTTGTTAATGATAATTGAATTTTATATATATATATATATATATATATATATATATGTGTGTGTGTGAAAAGGTTTAATCACTACTACCCATATTTACAAAATTACAATGTTAAGCATTCAAATAGCTACAATTATTATTAAAAAAATACACATCCATATACTTACAAAACTACAATGTTTAGTATCAAAATACCGAGCATTGTTTTTTGAAAAATACAAATGCTTTATAAGTCACTATTCGTCAGGCTAAATCTGAAATAACAATATATGGAGAAAAAGATTTTTAAGAATTAATTATTCAAAACAAGTGAGGGAAAATCTGAATACATACATTTAGTTAATACCATCCAAAATTTTGATCGGTATGACAAAGTGGAAATTCAATGGAAATGTAGTCCTTGTGTGTCAAAAAGGAGCGTTAAACTTTTTTTTAGCGAAATGAATTTAAAAAAAAAACGATTAAAAAGAATAGAACCCTGAGTTGGTAATCTGAATTTCTCCAAATCTGCATTGAAGGTCGACCTTGTTATGTTGTTAAGTTTGCATATTGACACTATTACAATTTCTTGTCTTTTTTAAATACAGAAGCAGATAACATTCAAAATTCTGAAAATTTTTCGAAAGTTGCCGATTACCAAATAATAGGTTGTCCAAATTTCTTCAGCATTTAAGAACCAGTCACAGTTCTTATATCTCCAACGGTTGTTAGTTACTTTCAGAATACAGCAATTTATTACATACTTAAGAGAAATAAAAGCGTTTTTGCATGATTAATATGACCGGAAGTAAACTGTTCATATTTTCACACCCGGGGAAATAATGGGTTATTTTATGCTCCTCGTTCATCTCAGACAAAATAAACGACATCCGGTCCATATTAGCCTGTGCAAATAAACGACTTCCTGTCCATATCGGCCTGGCATTTCTAAACGTCGGAAGTATGTAATAAAAAGTTTAATTCATGTGCATTTCCATTTTGGCCTGATTATCATCCCTCGACCCACATTGTCCCTTGACTTCGTCTCGGGCCAATATGGGTGTATCGGGATGATAACCAGGCCAATATGGAAATGCCCATGTATTTCTTTGTTCCTTTTATCAGCAGCCGTAATATTGGATTGACAGTAACTGTTGAAATCACAATCATTAATTTCTTCACCCCAAAAATGATTCATAACAGATTTGACCAAAATGGCCCAATTAGATTTTTTAAACGTGTTTACGACGGTCAAGTGACGGACACCATTTGATGGAACATTTGAACACTAACTTAAGCAATGTTAGCCAGAACTGTGATGAATGAAGTACAAATAAGAAACAGACCAACAGACCAACAGTATATATGAAAAAGAAAGGAAATGGGGTAAATGTCAAGGAGCCAACATCCAATATCCAGGTTAAAACGACAAAAAACAAAACATCTAGGGGTCACCATATGGTCTTCAACACAGTGAGAAACCTCACACCATATAGTAAGCCCTAAATGGTCCCGAAAAGGTAAAAAATGAATAAATCAATGGAAACAAACCACATCCAATAACCCAAATATCAAGAAACTAAAATTTTATAAGAAGACAAGGACAAGCCAATGACCAACATATCCCTGACTTGGGACAGGCGTAAAAATTGCGGTGGGGTTAAACTCGTTTTCTTGGATCCAAACCCTCCCCCTATGTGTGGTGAATGGCTGAAAAGAAATTCACAAAAAGACTCACAGTAAAAACCAAACTAGAAAAAAGTCCAACTTATCAAGACGAGTACCCTTACAATGAAGAACATAAAACATGAAGACAATACACACAGGTACTGTCCGGACAAATGCTCGCAGATACTTACAGCTGGCTAAGGACATAATTTCCGTTGACTATGATATCAAGCCTTCATACATATGAAATTTCAATTGAAATACTTCTAAAAAGATTTGGTATAACAACATCATCAATTATGAAAGAAGAACATGATATTGTGCAATGCCAAATACTGCCAATATGAAAAATTGTTTAAATTTAGTTATGGTGTAAAGCATTTAGGAGATAATCAATATTTTTGCCAACAAAAACCAGAAGTAAAGATTTAACAACAATGCTGTATTTATATCCTTTATGAATAAGTTTGTTCAACGGATTAATAAGTTTGGAAGGACAATTTTTGAATTTATAGTCACTTATTAATCATCTTAATCATTTTGATTACATTTATTTTTTTTCAATTTACCAGCATGTTGCATGTAGAGATGCTATAAAAATTGTTACATAAATACAAATAACTAAATACAAATGACAAATTACTTTGAATTTTCCTTTCTGAGCAGTAGATAGTAAACATGATGTTAGCAAAGTCAAAACTTGTTATCCTATGAATTGAGTAACATAAACTTAAAAAATAGGACATGCACGTTGCATATGAATTTACAAACGAAATGATAAGAAAATGAAAAAGTATGCTACATAGCAATTAAAATGACAAGATTTTTTTTTTCTAAAATATGAAAAACTAAATGTTAAGAAAAAAATAGTAATGTACGATGATACAGACAATTGCAATTTGCAAAGGCTGTTATTAGTCCAAATACCGAAATTACTGTGAATTTAGTTTCTTCATTTCCACATTTCGACAACTTCAGTGCAGATAAAATCTAAAAGTTTGGAAGACCACGTTATCAAAGATGTTTAAAAACTGATAGAGACCAACACCTAATATGAAAAGAAGTCATCTCCTCATAATGATTTAAGAACATAAAGGACCAATAATTGCCCGACGCGCAGACATCAAAGTTCATGAATTATCGTCTTGAAGTATTGGTTTGTACTTTGCATTGTTTAAAACTGTTCTAATCTAGCTTTTTGCACATATTACGATATTCTTTCGTTTATTAGTTAACCACAAAAGTAAAATCAACAAGTTTGAAAGGATGTTTATCAAATAATAATCATAATAATAATAAAATAATAATAGAGTTTATTGAAAAGAACCTGACTGAAAAAAATGAAATAAGCTTCTTTATGGAGATATATATAGAACATTAATAAACCAAGGCCTCAACATGTAAAAATGTAATACAACTGCTGCAAAATATTACTATAATAATAGATGTCCACTTTCGAGGTGATAGAAATTTGTAGAAGGGTAGTCGTTTTATAGACAAGAACGAGACGATATGGAGGAAATACTGAATGTCATAAAATCAGTCCCAGATTAAAACAAATGTGAGGTTAAAAACTTAAGTGCAGTGTCTGGTCATATACAATGCAGACAAAACGAACAAATATAAGTGGGTATTCTTTTGAAGATGGCATTGATTATCATGTTTCCATGTCAATTTTACCAAATAAAAAGCTATGAATAAAGAAAACAGAATACAGAAATCACTATAATAAAACATGAAAAAAGGAAGTACTTTAATTTTCGACACACTCTGCAAAATATTACTATAATCATAGATCTCCAGTTAAGAGAAACGTGACAGGTGCTGTATACAGAGCAGGACATGCTTACTCTTCTGGAGCACCTGATGTCACTATTTTTTAATTTTTTTTTTGTTTATTTATTTGTTTTTTTTTACGAGAGAGAGAGAGAGTTCACACTGTTAGTGCTTTAGTTCTTTGTATTGTATATTTAGTGTTATGTGAATTGTGGGCATGTAGTGTCTTGGGTCTTCCGTATTCTGGTGTTCTTGCTTTTTCCTTGTCACTGGACTTTGATTTATGTAAGCTTGTGCTTTGTTCCTTCGGTATTATACTGCTGTTGTTCTGCAGTAACTCTGCGTTGATGCAAATGACCATGTCGAGAATTTTTTCTCCAATTTTCCTTGTGAAGATAGGATTTATTCTTTTAGAGGGTATTCACAAGCCCAGGAGCCAGTACTTCGGTGCTGACCCAATAGCCAATTTTATTTGGAACCTTGCAATATCTAAATTTCTGTAAATTGTGTTGAACACTAAGAAGTGTCTCCCTCATACAAAGCTCTGTCCTTAGCTAGTTTTGGCTTCACATTTAGATCCTTATTTGTTCTTTATCAGTTTTGATCATCTTTGAATTGATGGTCTTCCAAATGGTTAGATTTTATCTGCACTGAAGAGACATGTGCATATGCAGAATCTAAATTGACAGTAACTTCGGTATTTAGTTATTACAATACTTAAAGATATTTTATCATGTGAAATGTAGCCCCAAGAGGAGATACTCCTAAGTTTTATAGCGTTGAAAGCTCATTGTTGAAGGCCTCATGGTGACTTCAAGATGAAGAACAACAATAAAAGCTTTTTAAAAGTTTTTAAATGCACTGGACTACTAGGGTGATGATACCACCTTTGACTAACGGTCTACCAGAGCAGTAATCGATGTAGTAAAACAATTACAATACTTATCCAGTAAATATTCATTTCAACAATTTGTATTGAATCTTGCAATATCTGAATTTTGCAAAATTTTGTTAAAAACTAAGGAGTATCTCCCTCATGCAAAGCTCTGTCCTTAGCTGAATTTTTGGCTTTTCTATTAATATCCTTTTGGTTATTGGTTCTCTATCAGCTTTAACATGTTTTCGGTCAATGAACTTCCAAATGTTTTGTTTTTATCTGCACTGATGAGACATAAGTTGTCGAAATGCGCATATGCAGAAAATGAATTAACAGTAACATCGGTATTTTGTTGTTCATTTACCCTTGTATATACGCAATATATATATACATTGAATATGAAATATATCCCACAACATAATTCCAGATTTTATGCATTCGAGAGAGAAAGAACAAATAGCTTAAAGGTCATAAGAAAGCAGAACAATAATAAGCTAAGAACACTACTTACAAAGTAGTTAAGCGTTTTAATGCGTTTTTGTTATTGATATTTCTAAACGTTTGCTTTGACTGCATTGATATGTTGTCTAAACTGCAATCTACAGAGTGAAATTTCAAATTATCAGTAAACGTTGGTATTAGCAATAATTAACCATAATTTCAGGCAGGAACTAGTAAATGGGTATGATATAAATTTCCATGCGACGAAATTCTTGTCCAGAGATACATGATAGAGTTAACGCTTAATGCGATTTATGAGTTATCAGTGTTGCGGAAGAAAGCTTGTTGACGATATATTCACTATTTTTCATTTAAAATTAACTTAATTGAAATGCAATTTACAATTGTTTAAGTTTCTGAAGAATATAAATTCTGCGGTAAAGTATTAACACTGAAAATATACATAGCAGGTTCTTCTAATTGCAATTGTATATTTACTTCCTTGTAATTGGTACCTTTAAATGTCAACGGATAATAAGCAATCAATTCGTAAATAAATGCGTCACAGCCTATTCTTTATTTTGATTTTATAACTAATTTTGAACTTCCTTATTGCTGATCTAAGAACATGTGTGCCATCTATTACATTGTCTGTCAACACTGGGAATCCAATTGAAGATTATGCATACAGTGCGCATGTATCGCAATTAATATGACCCTATCAGAAATATTAATTGATCTATTAATTAGATTTGAAAGTCATGTAAGCAATATTTCTGCAGTTTTAGGGAAGAGAACAAATTTATCAATTTGAAATTTATATAACATAGATATACATTGGATGGGGCAATATGGGTAGCTGTTGATTGCAACTGGGAAGAGAACTACTTCCTGGGCTTTTACATTCTGTACTACATCCAATAAAGGTTTGCCCATTTATACTGCTTGCATAGTGACATTTGTCACACAATATATGCACAATGACTGGTGGACAGGTCAATACATACAACTAAACCTGGGGACGAGAACCGTTACTTCTAGTATCACTCTACCTTATCATTTCTTGGCTTTCTTATACCCCCGCGGCGGTATATATTGATCATGGTGTCCTTCCGTCCGTCCGTCCGTTCGTCCGTCCATCCATCCGTCCGTTCATCCGTCCGCCATAGGGTACTTACTTTTTGGTGAAAACTCCTCCTAGACCCCTTGATGCAATTTATTGAAACTGTCACAGGATGTTAAGGTTACATTGCCCTTGTGCATCATCTATTTAAAAATTTTATTTGATCTTTTTTTAGAGGGAGCGGGGGTAGGATATTATTGAGCTTTGCTTACATTTTTCTAGTTTTCATTAAAGCTCTTATTTTGCTTTAAAAAGGTAACAACATTTATGATTATTTTCTAATGTGTGCTGTTATATGTAGCAGTCTAAGTCGAGTTTTTGTTGTCAAAATAAGAAATGTTTTAAATGAATATTTTCATTACTAAATAAGATCGATGTGTTTGCTCTAGATCTCTTCAATATTTTCTTGTTCTTTTAAATTGGCTGAATAGAATTCGTACTATTTTAGTATTAATAAATTGAGTATTTTCAAAATGGCCCTGTTATGTGTTCGAGGTCTGTATGGATGGCCTTAGGATGTATGTAATGGGACGAGGCAACTTGGAGGGCCGCTACAGCATCCGAAGGTCATTTTAACAGACAGAGGACACATACCAAGGCCATTATGAAAATACCGATTTCTAAAAACTTTTATTGACCAGATGGTTGAACATAAAAAGATTGTTTAGTACATGTGTAAAAATAAATGTATGTTAAAATATTTTTCTGGAAATTCTTTTTTGAAATGAAAGGTCATTTGTGGGATCAAATATCTGAAACAAAAAGTTTATCCTTCATAGATCGTCATTCGGCTATTTAAGATTTTACCCCGCTTAAGTACAAGAAAACACTTTGGTTTAAAAATATAGTAAGTGAAATGTGTGGATACAAGTAGGGTCAATTATGAAAAAAGGTTATAACCGTCAAACAGACAGTATATTTTCTGATACCCTGTGATGAGATTAGTAAAATGAGTAGTCACCAATTTGGTAAAAAATAATTGGACAATGATGCTGATCATCATACATGGTACAGCTCTTATTTTAATCAAAGTATGTCCGACCACAAAATGGAATTACGAATTCAATAAAAATTGTATTTTATAATTTTCTAGTAACTGTTCGATACAAAGATTGCAGAAATAATGTGAACATTACTGTAAATATATTATACAGTCATAATTTTGCGTTTGAAGACATTAAGTTAACTACACAGCGGCCATCTTGAATCTTGTAATGGTCCTGCTAATCTTATAATGCCCAATTAACTCGTAATGGCCCTGTTCATATTGCCCAATTATCTCGTAATGGCCCTGTTTATTCCGGATTGGCCTTGTTGTAATACTTGTAATTTATAAAGAGAAGGCATTTGGCGATTCACCATATGTCAAATATTAAATGTATTGCCAAAAGTCAATCATTGATAAAGCCGCTAATGAACTAGGTATCAAACAGTTATAGTCAATAATTGTGTAAATCCTTCTATGAACAAGCCCTTAGACTGCAATTCAAATATAGAACAAATTAATTATAATAATAAAATTGATCTCTCTTCTTCACAAAGGTTATACAGTGTATTCATACTTCAATTATTTTATGTTCCCTGTTGAATCTTGTAAAAAAAAACTTTACAAGAAGCTTCTGAGAAACGCTACAGAGTGAAAAAAGAGAATACTTGTATATTGTATAACCTGCATGTAGTTATATATTACTAGTTCTATTACGACTGAATATATAATTACAAGCAAATTGCGTTTTGGATGAGATTAGATTTCCATTGAAACGGGCGGCGAAGTTTCATCGGCGGGAAATTAATATTTCTCAAAATTTAATAGTATTGATTCCCGTCCTGTTAAAACGTATGAATAATTTTCAGTATATAAGAGATGTGCAACACAAAACAGATTCCATTCTATACTAAGTAAAATGGTTATGTAATTCATTTTTTGGCAATCCCAATGCAAAATTTATGTAACAGATCGACCAGGACATTTTCATCTCTGTCACACATGGGCAGAAAGAATACTGTTATAATGTATACCCAACGGTTTCAATAAAATTAGGATTCTTAAAAATTTCAAAGATCTCCTCTAATAGCAATCCTCATCCAGTCTCACCCATTGCCATAGCATTCAATTTTTTTATAAACTCATTATATCACCCTGCTACGCAATAAACTGAAAAAGTAATTATTGATTTAATACATTTATGTTTTTGCAGTAAAATGGAGAACGCAGATAAAGCCTTTTTAGAGGTAGAGAAAGACAAACATAGTTTGTTTAGAATCACACAGATTCAGAGAGTAGTAGACTGATTCCTACATAATCAAAATATTTTACTTTGTTTTGATCGACACTATTTTTGTCGAACTCCGAGGCCGATTTTTCCAACAGATATTGGGGATTCCTATGGGAAATAATAAAAAGGAATGGGCTGAATAATTTGTTTATCAGTGTTAGCCCTTGTAAAAACTTGGCCTTGTACGAGTAAAGGGGTAGGTTTGTTAAAACCGGTGCGCAGATAGTTGTCATTAGAATTATTTTGTCTTTTGAAACAACACAGGGTCTGTAATTTCGAACATCTTGATTACGCTATTCTAAGTTTACTTCTTGTTTGAGTCACTTTAGTTTTAAAACATATGTTTTTTTGTCTTTCCTCACTACTAATAAGGGTATCTACACCCCCAATTTTTATTCTAAAAACATTGATGCATAAGATCAGAAGTTACAGTTGTTAGTTTATTGTATGGCTTCATTTCAAACAAATTAAAATTTGATCTATAGATTGTTCCTTTCAGTCACTGAGTTGAAGACCTAAAAACATCCCAATTTTTCTTTCTGTTTCGATAATCCATTCGAAATTCTCGTCATTTATAATAAAGCTAAATGTCTTCGAAATCATGTGGACTGGATTCTGATTGGTTGATGTCAAAGGTCATAGAACTGAAAGTGCTATAGGACGTTGTAAGATCTACCATACAGTGACTGTAAAGAACAATTGGTAGATCTAATTTTCATTAGATTGCGCTTAGTATATAAAGAGTAAAAACTTATGATATTCAGATTGAACAATTTGTAATCATTCAGAACAAGTCATCTATAATGTTTCATTTATTTGCTTCCTTTTGTATTGAAATTGACATCAACCTCCCCTCCTTTATATTAATGCACATTTATATACACATGCAGAAATGTTTACATAACTAAGATATAACCCCATGCATCGTTGCTATTATGTAACATAGGCTTAGCTTTTTTTTCTTTTCAGTTAAATGCATCGACAGATTAGTTGTTTTATGAAAGGATATGGAGTAAATGAATATGAGACCATAACACATATGTTAACTCCAACTGCAATAATTTAAATGAGCTGTATTGCCATTCCTCATCAGCAGCCCTAGAACCAAAACATAGGAAATCCATAATTCCAAAAGATGTTTAAAATACAGAAAACCAAACGGAATCCGAATAATCAGTAAAATCAAATATAGCTAAGGTAAAAACTACGACGGAGGGAGTATATAAAACTAAATACTTTTGAGGAAACTTTATAAAAAAAACTATATATTTACTCAACATTTCCTTTTTTTAAAATATCTTTGAGTTGCTACAGTTATCTTTGTACTAGATCCTACCAATGACACCGAAAGCCGATTACGGTATGTCTTTAGTTGAACACATTATTAAGAAATTGATCATTACAGCTTATTTTTATATTTTTGTAGGGGTTAAGAAAGTACACATATTTTTCAAGTTTATTTCTTTGTTTTCTTTGGAATTTATACAAATATAACAAAGTGTTCCTGTGAAACAGCTATTTTATCCCATAAAAGCATGATACTCAAAGTCAACATACTTTGTAACTTAGTCTGTTTAATGGAAATTCTGTTTAGATGCTATTTATCAATGATAGAAACTGAACATCAAATGGTGTACGACTAGATACAAAATGGGACAGAGTAAAAGATTCCACAAAAAGATTCTCAGTTACCTTAAATTTGACCAAATTCAATGGTTAATTTATTCTATCATATTTCTTGTGTAGGTACATTAACGCGAAATATATAACTAATCGATTAATGAACTTAATATATTCTCTGCTGTTTTCACATATTAAAACTGTACTTCAATTTGAAAAAAGAAGATAAGCAGTCGTTTCACTATTTTGACTTTCTTCGTGTATATTCTTCAAATCTTGCAGATATTGTGGCCTTCTCAAACTTGTGGAATCTTGCTTGTGTGTGTTTCTATATTGGATTTTTGTTCACGGTGATAGTCACGTTAGCAGTGTGCATACTTTAAAATTTCACCAAATGACTTTGGACTAAAGTATAAATTCATTTCGTACAACATGACATAAAATAACACAATAACATTTAACTTTATTATATAGCAACTATTTTTATATAATAATAATCTTTGTGATGGGATCAACAATATCAAAGTAGTGATATAATCTGGTAAAACTGTCAGTTATCACAGAATTGTGGCAATCTGAAACACTACAATTCGTACGGAATTACATAAAGTATATGAAGGAAAGTTACAAAATGTTTGTAATGATGAACAGAATAGTTTGGATAACATATTATTAAAAAAAAGTATTTCTGTTATAACAGAATATGATCACACCTATGATGTATTAGTTTTTGAGACAGTAATGTAGTGAAAACGTTGGGTTTTTGTCACATTTTCTCATCTTCTTTAAGATGGATTGATTTGAAAATAGGTATGCACATGGTTAGTTGAAATAGACGTCTTATTTTGAGTCCTTTAAGATGTGTACTTCCTGTACACTAAGTTACGAATTGTAATGAAAACATGATTTTTTCGTCGCTTCTCTCTCAGCTTCTACAAACATAACTAATTTAAAATTTGCATGCAGAATCTCTATGGTTAGTTGTAAGGAACGTCCTATTTTGAGTCCTGTCAGATATGTACTTCCTGGTTGACGAAAGTGATAACATGAATTTTTCATCTAATTTTTCTCAGGTTCTGAGAGGAACCTCCTATTGTCAATTCTGTCAGACATTTATTTTCTGTTGTCGAGTGGAGTGTCCTTTGCACATCAAAGGGGGTGCAACTCTCTGTTTAACTTGATACGGTAAAATGTCTATTAATAATCATCTCATTTTACTTTTTTCTTTGTCTACGTCAATTCTAAGAACAGTATCACGATCTTATAAATGGTTTACTTACACTTCCTTGTCTGTAAAGAAATCTTTTCAACTCTTGAGTTTCAAATTCCTGAATAATTCTTAATTTGCAAATGTCTTATTTTTAATAAAAGATTTAAAACTTCCTCTTCTAATTTAATTAGGTCATTAAAAGTATCATGTTAAAAATGGTTTAAATTACATGTAGAATAACGCTGTAAAATTAATATCCGCAAAGCACTGAAAAAGGATAATTTGCATATTATTATCTTTCATATAAACAGTTACTTTGGAAAGTACAGTTTTCCATACGTAAAAGCATACGTTTATACATATAACTTCATTAATAGAGCCCGGTTGGTCACAAAAAGGCTACTTAGACAAGGGTTTGTTTCCCATAGCTTGAAATCATCACTCAAGAAGTTTTAGGGTCGATTTCGCAATCTTGTGAACCACTATGGGATATCCCCTTTTCCACTACCGGATTTGACTTAAATACCAGATCTGACATGTTCGACACGGCAGATGACTTATAAAAACGAGATGCTTACTCTACCAGTGGACCCTATCTCACCAATGGTTTCAATAGGCCCGTGTTGTTCATCATCTTTTCTGTGCCATAGTGTTGTCTGCGTTTTTTGTTTTGTTTTGTTTTGTTTTTTTTTTT
>MJUU01059622.1:45871-93365 GCA_002080025.1 Modiolus philippinarum | reverse complement strand
TTTGTGACGTCACAAGTAGGAAAATTAAAGTTTGTCCCGAACATTGCCTTTTCAAGTAGAAAAAAAATTCCATAATGAATTTCGGAAACAAATTTAATTAAAAATTTGTTGGTGGATGGTAGATTTTGACAGTTAAAATAAAAAATAGATTCAAAATATACAACAGATACTATGCATCTTTTGCGCATGTGCTAAGAGTGTTATATTGGTATTATAACATGACTCTATTTACAAAGCTAATACAGGAAGCCATATTAGAATAATCAATAATTTCTCGAAAGATTCAAAGGCGATTTGGGTATAAATTCAATGCTCAAACCTCAGAAAATAATTTGTCTGCCATATATATGTTGTTCGTTTGGATCATTTGCAAAAATCCAGCACATTTAAAATCGTTTATTGTTTCTTAAAATATTCTTTTGGTCGCCATATTGAATTATGTCTGCACCACACTTTTTTCGGTGCAGATGGAACCTGTTCCGAACATTGTTCCATTCTGTTTGATTGTCAGTTGTGGGTGTTCCATTAGTTCAGAACACTCCGAACCTTTCAACCAAGCGCCACCCTGGTGACGGCCGTTTTGGACCTGGAATTTCAACTGGATATGAAATTGGATGTGTCAGAATTTCCTGTTTCTCGGGCCCGAAACCGTTTAGATAAAAAACAAAACATTAATAACTCTCTTATATTACGATGTTTTGAATAATTATTTGTTACAGTCAACGTATTCTAATAATTTTTCCTATAATTAAATTCACGATTTATTTATTTTTTAATAATAAATTACGGAAAACTATTGCGATTTAGTTTTCGGTATGTCTCGAAAATGGGAATAACCCTTACATTTTTAAATTTACCTGGATAAACACAGGTAAATATTTATCCGCGAATAAGAGCACTTATCAGCAAAATGCAATTTTATATTCATAATTGTGACCGTGACTGGAAAAAGGGGGTCAGATGAGGTAATTAGGTTTTTTTAGGTTATTGCATTTTTGGAATGCATATCGGTTGGATAAACTGCTATGAAAATATTTTCAACGAACTCTATGTTCTTTTATAGATACCGCCAGTTTTGTGAATTGACACTTAATGACCATTTTCCTTGAAATAACGATTTTTTTACAAATACGAAAATTTATATGTTAATATTGCAATGTTTATTTATTGATTTCCAAACTTTCAGTAATCATCCCAAAATAGAAATTTGGTCAGTTTCCCATTGCGTTTGTAAATAGAAAGAAAAGGGATATCACATATCTCCATGGCAACGGATTATGCAAACTATATGTACAATAATACGAGAAATATCATAGACGTCGTCTTGTAGCAAAAATGCTTTAAAATGATAAGAGATTTTGCAAGAAATGTCAAAACAGGGTTATCGACGACCAGACCTACATATATTGCTAGCAATTGTACAGCAATATTGCCGATGACTACACCTAGATGTTACCTTGTAGCAATAAATGTCATAGAAATGAATAGAGTGATTTTGCTAGCAATGTTATAGCAATGTTACCAAGGACCAAACCATAGATCATATGATTATCGCAATTCATGTCTTTGAAATAGTTACAGCTTTCTGCTAGCAAAATTACCGACTACCTAAACTTAGAAATCTGTCGGTTGTGTGTAGGATTTTGTAATGCATCTGTGTATCCAAATCCAGTTTTTTTCATTATTTTGATTATTGTTCGAATTTGCCGTATTTGCATACTTTTCCCCCTCTTAAACAACATATAAAGACATACTATGGCGTCAACTGTCATATGACACATCAAAATATTAGCATTCACTTTAACTGTTTTGTCTCGCTATGTAAACGCGTCTTCTGCCTTGACACCACAAGGATTGAAATGCTGAATAACTTTAGTTTTTATCAAACTGGTAATGGTCACATTGTTTCTATTTCACAGTGCTGGAAGTATCTGTTCAAAAATTGCATAAGGCATGGATGAGTTTCATATTCCATTTAACATTAATTGTGAATAGCGATACCGAAGTTACTGTAAATTTAGGTCCTGCATATGAGCATTTCTATAACTTACGTCTCCGCAGAGCAAATCAAATTAAAACTTAAAAACCAGTAGGTAACATTTGAAAAATCTGATAGAGATCAAATAACCAAAAATACTTACTGGAAGCCAAAATCGAATTCGATTCGATTTGCGGTAATAATACAATGTATTCAAGGGAGATTCCGATATTATCTCTTATTGAAAGTCTAATGCAATAAACTATATTATATTCTGACATACCATAGAAAAAAGCAATAAATGGCCTTAGCAGATATTTAAAAATATCAGATCAAATGTACGCAAAAAAACCTTTGTTAAATCATCATCAATACTAACTAGATTACACAACTTTCATTAGTTATATGGTCACAGCTTGCAAATCAGACCTACGTTTTATTATATCATGACATTTGCAATTTATATCAGGACAAGGATTATATAATGCCAATAAATGTTTCTATGTATAAAACAGCACACTGGGGTAAAGATAAGCTCTAAATAAAAGACAAATGTAGCGACATGCGCTTAGTAATGTTCGGCTGTCCTTAAACCAGGATTAATGTTGTTAACATGTTAGTGTTTTGTCTTTGATCCAGATTCAAGTCGATGAAACGTATTAAAAAACACCATTTCTTAGTATTATATTATTTCTCATTTTGACTTTTTTATTATGGTAATAATAATTTTATTGATATGAAAAAGAAAGGGAATGGGGTGAATGTCAAGGAGACAACATCCCATATCCAGGTTAAAACGACCCAAAACAAAACATCTAGGGGTCACCATATGGTCTTCAACACAGCGAGGAACCTCACACCATATAGTAAGCCCTAAATGGCCCCGAAAAGGTAAAAAAGTGAATAAATCAATGGAAACAAACCACATCCATCACATTATTTGTTTGTTTTTTGCCTATTTATATCTAGATTCAAGTCGATGAAACGTATTGAAAAAAACACTATTTCTTAGTGCAATATTATTTGTCATGTTGTCTTTTTTATTATAATATTAATTTTATTGGTGTGTTTCTTGTCTATTTATCAAACACCGTTTTGTCTTTATTTCTAAAATTAAATTTCTCTCTCTTCTGGCATTGCTGCGTTGGCATAAGTTGTTTCTAAATGACAGCTTGATGGAAAAATACAATCATGTTGAATGTAAATATACTCATCATCGAATCCAATTGCATGTTTTCTTTTTGCTTGTCATTCGATCTTCGTTCGTGGTGAAAGAGAAAATTGTCTTTCATATATTTTTTTTTCTTTCGGCTTATTTAATTTTAATTGTTATATAAACATCAATAGCCAAAACATTTTGTTTACGTTATTCAAAACATTCTGACAAATGAAATGAAACTGCGTGTAATCTTCAAAAATCATCTCACACACTACAAAGAAGTATCAACGCCAGTGTGACGGGTGCTGTTTACAGTGCAGGACATGACTTCCCTTCCGGAGCATCTGATGCCACTCTGTTTTTGAAAGTTTAGTTTTTAGTGTTGTACTGTAGTGTTTGTGTGTTTCGTGGGTTTTAAGTGTCTTAGGTCTTCCGTCTTCTGATGTTTTGCTTTTGCCTTGCCTCTGGACTTTGATTTATGGTATATTGTGGCCTATTCCTGTAGTATGCTACTGCTGTTGTTTTATAATGTTGAAAATAAGTTTCCACAGAAACAATTCGCAGCGTGCCGGGTACCACGCGTGAAGCAGATCATTCTTTACATTCCGGACCACCTAATAATACCTGTTTCACAGGTCTTAGCGTTCACACTGCTAGTGCATTAGTTTTGTGGCGTTCGTGTTCATTTTTGTTTATTTTGTTTTTGTCATACTGTCTGAATTCGTGTTGTCTGTAAATTGCATTGATTTTAGAAACTGGGATCATGATTGGTTCGGTCAGTAAAACTATGACATTGCACGATTTAAAAGTTAAGTTTTAAAACGATCCGATGAACAACTGTTCGATTCTTTAGTTTATGCTTTTATTATTATAATAAAAGCAGGTGAAGCTCATTTCTGTATCATCAGAATATGTGAATAAAATAAGGAAAAAGGTAGTTACAAATAGCTTTCATCCACGTAGTTACCAGATAATCAATGGTTAAAAATACAAAGAATACCAAAGTTGCAAAGTAAAAAGTAAATTTGTATATGCTATACACTTGTTACAAGGAGTAAGCCCTCATCAGCAGCATATGAATAAATAACAAAATACCGAAGTTACCGTTAATTTATTTCTGCATATGCGTATTTCGACAACTTATGGCTCATCAGCACAGATAAAACCAAAACTAAATAATCATTTCACAGTAACTTCAGTATTTTGATATTTATTTTACCAAGACATAACTTTTAAAATCAAAGTTCTTATATCGTATGAAAAACTAAACAATTAAAACTTTATATTAACTTTATAAAAGAAATTAAATTTAAAGTAAGTTCGGTATTTAGTTATGTGTTACACTGGGTCGATGCCACTGCTGGTGGACTGTTAGTCCCCGAGGGTATTCAACGAACCAATAGTCAGTACTTCGGTGCTGACAGGAAAGATTCTATTTGGAAACTTACAATATCTAAATTTTAAGGATTGTAAGGGTCCTCCAGTTTTTTGGGGCTCACGCCGTAAGTATTTTGGTGCGGTTTTTTTGTCTTTTTTTTTTTTGTCTTTTTTTTGTGTTGATTTGAATTGTCATTGTTATGTTATGTTTTCAAATTGTGTGTTTCAATCTGCTCTATACTGAATTGCAGTACATTTTTATATGAGAATTGTATACTTTCTCCCTTTTTGCTTTAGTATTTCCTACCCTTCCGGAGCACCTGACGTCACTCTCACTTCCATGGTTCATGCTGTGAGTACCTTGGTTTGAAAGTTGTGGTGTTTTTCTATTTATGTGCTATGTAGCTGTCTAACGTCATTGTTTTCTATGTTTCCTTTTTTTGCCGTGTCTTTGGACTTCGTTTTTCTTTAAATATGACTTCTTTGTTCCTTCGGTATTCTAATGCCGTTGTTTAATACTTATGAGAATGTCTTACTGTAAGTATATTTTTCTTTTATGTATTTACATGTATTTACCTGTGTATTGTTGAACCTCATCGTTTAAAAAAAACAATCAGTAGAATTCAATGGAATTTAATCAGTGGAATTTTCTCTACAAAACGTAACATTTGCCAAACGAAAATGGAACACACGAACATTATATTGTCACATCTTTTGTATCTCTTTGATCATATGACAATGAATAACCAATACACCATGTTGCATGTGAAGAAACAATAAAAATTGTTTCATGGATACAAATGACAAATTGCATGCGTTTGTAATAGTAATTTTATTTATCATCAGCTTAATCTCAGAGCGGTCGATAGTTAACATGTTGTTAACAAAGACAAACATGTTACATTAAAATTATCTTATCCCAAAACTAGAATTATTACACTTTATTTGAAAAGTAGGACATGCATTCTTATAGTCTGCATAGGTATTTGACAGATACATTGTTGATGAAAAAAAATTTTGGATATGAATAAAATTAAAAAAAAACAACGGCAGTAGAATACAGAAGGTACAAAGGAGTGAAATTTACAAAAATCGAAGTCCAAAGACATGGCCAAAACGAGAACACAGAAAATAATGACGTTTGACAGATAGAAAGCACAGTAATAGAAATTACAATATTCAAAACAAAGGCATTCACAGTGTGAACTCCAGTAAAACTGAGAGTGACATCAGGTGCTCCGGAAGGGTAAGCATGTCTGATTTCGTAAATATGAAGAAACGACATTGTTAAGTAGTATATGCAAATGCAATTAAAAAAAAACTGAAATCATTGAAAACAATGTTTGAATAAAAAAAACTTTCATTAGAGCAAAGGTTTTGTTTCTTTCTATGGTTCATTTGCAATATATTATAAATTAAATCGGTTAAAGAGCTAATATCATGAGTAAAGCTGTAAGTAAAAATCTTTTATTCAGTAAGGCAAATTTAGCTCTTTAGTCGATGTTATTTTATTTTTGTATTCTGTGATTTTATTTTTGTATTCTGTGTAGCATTACCACGAATACCTTTTTCTATTCAAGTTAGGTATTCATTTCCCGATGTATATTAAGATGACTTAAGTAAGATGTATCACACGTATTACATTCGACTATCGTCAGATGATTCCGGTACAGAAACGACCGAGGTAAGACGAGTGACACCTTTTAACCAGTGGCGTGCTAAAAATAGCAAGTTATTAATTTTATGTATACAAGTTAAAGGCAATAGTGTGGCGGAGTAAAACATTTAAAATACAGCATTTTAATTTCATATTAGAATGCAAAAAAAAACCGAAGTTGCATAAAAAACGCGTTATTTCGTTATGCTGTACACGTGTTTCAAAGGAGTTACCTCTCATCAACAGCATTAAGTTAGCCATAATCCAAAAGTTGTAACAAAAGAAGTACTCATTACCAAATAAATCGAAATAGGAAGCCTCATGTCGGACAAGACCGACTATTGGGCTGCTGAATATCATCGGAGACCTCTGTTCCACCAGCAGTGGCATCGGCCCAATGGTTCAAAACACAAAAATAACGAAGTTGCATAAAAAACAGTAAAGTCCGTTATGCTTTTCACGTGTTTCAAAGAGTAACCTCTCATCAGCAGCATTAAAATCAAATAAAATGGAAAGCCATAATCCAAAAGTTGTAACAAAATCTGATTTTCGGTCCGGAACAGCAATTTGACAGCTTTCCCTTTGTGACGTTTTAATTGACTGACATGCGCGAAACGTCAGAGGAAACGTCATATTTTGTCCATTGTGCTGCCAAACTTCCCTTTTTCAGTAAATAAAGTTTAGTCCAGGCACTTCGTAAAATATCTTCATAAGAAGCATGGTAACATATTTATTTTTTCATTGCTGTCAATAGATCACATCTGTTTACAGAAATTCATAAAATTCTCATGGATAAATTGTTTATTTCTATTAACCTGAAATTCGCCTTTCCATATTTTTCCCGTTTATTCTTTGCAAATTTAGTGAAAAAATGGCTTAAAAAGAGCAAACTTTGACCTAAATTCTAGAGAAAACAAGCATCGTGACCCAATTTTTTTATTTCATATATTGGTAGGATTGGTTCTTAAAAATCTTATGGATATGAATATTAGTGTTTATCTTCCTTTAACTACCTATTAAATTTACTTTCTTATTAACTTGTCTTCGTGTATTTTTTTTTAATTTAGGATGAACTTCCTTGAAATTGTACCTTCAAATGTCAACGGATTATTAGTTCCTTAAATAACGTCACATCCAATAACCAGAAAAATGCGATTCATTTTTTTTTCTCATTGCACTTCCTTGTTGTTGGTGTGAGCCAAGCACCGCTAAATTTATTTCACTTACTTGTTAATAGCTTTAATGTTTCAAAACAGGAAAGGTAATCAATGAATCCTTTGATAAAAATATTTAAATCATTGGGATCGGGCACAAGTTATCACAAAATGAATTCCTCGCTAAAGCTGTTATCAATAAATTTTTGCAACGCATGTGTTTATTGTAATAAAATAGACAACAGAACACATTTACAGTGGCTGGAAATTTCAATAACATGCTAAAGCCCGCCAGGTAGTTACACAGAAAAATCACAAATAAGACAAAAGACAAACGTAAACAACGACATATCGGAACAGCCGGACTTGGTACCGTTAAACTGTTCTATGGGTAGCAAAACATCCCCTCTATCTGTCCCGTTTCAATATAGTATAAATGACATACGAATAAAGCCCAATACAGGTAGACTACTGACCCCCCCTGACCACAATTTTGGTAGGAGAGATAATGACAATACGTAACTTTGACAGAAGAGTCAAGGGGTGCTCGCTGCTAATCTGCCGAAGAAAAATCAAACTCAAAAGTTTCCGAAGACTTTGGTCAAGAATCATCATGTATTTTAGAAAACATCGGTAGTATCAGTGTGCGTAAAATTCTTAAGTCACTATATCTCAAAAGTTATTTAACGGATGCAAGCAGAATATATTGTCGATATCCTTATTACGTAAAGAATGTAAGTTACTTCCTAGCTTTTCCGAATTTTTTTATCACTTTTTGGCATTTTGTAACAACATTTCCTAAAAACCAGTATTAGAAATGTCCTTAGTAATTAGCTGTTTGCCAGATATACGATATTTTGATATTAAATATGCATTTCGATTATAAAACCTTTTAAATGATTTTAACAAAATATGAAATCTGTTACCCTGTTGTAAAAGTTTGGCTGTGATAGTAAGGTAACATTAATTCAAATCGTCAAAAGCACAACAAACCTGTGCGAATCGTAACGATTGAGAAATATACACCCCGTAGGACAGAGGAAGAGGAATGTCGCCGTCCAGAAAAGGGATATTACTAATGGTGAAATAAAAATTATCCCTTTTATCATATATTTACTTTTTTTATTTTACCAGAGTCAAAAATGACATTTATATCAAGAAAAGGGCAGTATTTGGAATCATTGTTATCTTTACTTAATTTTAGTTCTTGTGCGTAAATGATGTTTACATAATCTAAAACTGGGCATTATCAATAATAAGGATATCGTCAAGATACCTGTTGTTATCATTGAAGATAGAAATAAGTTTATCACTGTTTTGTATGGTTCCTATTTTTAGATTTTTTATGAAGTTTCGTTCGTAACAGAACAGAAAATGATCTTTAGTTAGATAAGCTCAATTTGTACCCATCGGAATACCCATGACCAGTTGATTAATACTGTTGCCAAAGCCAATAAAACATATATTGATATCTTTCTGTTATTACTTTTGTTTGTTTGCCTTTTTTATTGTCTAATTTTGCCTTTGTTATATTTTATTTTTATTTGGTTTTTGTTATTTATCATTTCATTTTTATCTTTAATTTTTTTTTAATTTACTTTTTCGTCTACGGTTTTTTTTCTTTGGTATTTTTGTTTAATTATATTAAATCTGCTTTTCTCTTAATTGCTTCTTTAGTGTTTTGACTTTGAATCGTTAGGGTGCAAGCTCTGTTGCTGTTTGTCATCTTTTATGATTAATGCATCTGCGTGTTAAAGTCTAGTTCGTGGCCGATACCTTTATCCTCGTGACTCGTAATGTCAGAAAAATATGACCAAATGCTTAAGTCCTAAGAAGGGTGTGGCATTTCTATACTGAGTACTGACGTCCGCTTGGAAGGGTATGTTTTTGCAGTAATCAACAGACAGTCAGATTCTATCCTTGTTCAGGATTTTATATTCTATCGATGTTTTAGTAAACTTGTGCGGTTCAATTGCCTCACTAACACAATTGCACTATACGACGACTTGGTCAATAACTGATGAATGGTCAATATTTTGTTTAGGGCACTATATGTATTTGGGCGTTTTGAAAATACCAGCGCATGTTTATACACTATTTCACTTAAAGCTATAATAAAATTGTGAATTTTGTAATTTGTTGAAGCGAGTGTGTTCAGTTCTATATAATTCAACAAGTTGCAATGGAAAGTTTATAGATTTAACAATAAATTCATGTAGTAAAAAGAGAATAAGAATTAATGAAGTCATACCTATCAATTGTGTCAACATAACAGCAGTTAGCATGAATTTGTACCCTTTGTGCTGTAGAAATCAGGGGTCGATGCCATTACTATTGTACGATAGTTTAATAGGTCAATATTTAATTTGTCTCAAATGCTTAGAGTATGTTTAAATGACAGATTTTAACGTTCACGTTTTTAGTGCTGTCCGTACCATGTTTTTTTTAGGTTTTCATTCCTTTAAGTATTTCTACCATTAAAGTCAAATTGTCAATAAGCTAAACATTGCACTTGTTGTATCTGTTCAGCGTTTTTTTTTCCGTTTTGGATTAAAAAAATCACATATTATTGCAAAATGTCATAAATGGATATTGAATAATAATAAAATATCTATTCAGTACAACATGACACAATGACACAGTAACATTTAATTTTGCATTTAGTTTTTGTTAAACAATATCAAAGTCGTGATATAATCCGGTATAAAAGCCAGTAATTGCTGCAAAAAATATGAAATAGGAGAAATCTGAACATGAAACGGGTTTCAGTGATATCTTAATAGCAATAATATGATAAAATAACATACTATTTGTAAGTGTCCAGAAGAGAGTGAAAGTCTTGACTGTTGTTTAATATATCATTCCAAAGTTATCCTTAGGACAACAATGAAAGGATATGGAGTAAATATAGATCAGACAAAATTTCTACAAACACATGGAAAAATCAATCAATGTGACACCGTCTTCATTGTCTTAATCTTGAAGTCACCATTAGGCCTTCAACATAAGTCTACGTACACTAGAGTTGTTCATCGTACAACAAATAGGAGGAAACATTAGCAATCACGCCTAGCCATATTCAAAAATATTGTAAGAACGATTTCTTCAAAAAGGTGTATTAAAGCATGTAGGGTCTGTTTAAGACATGGCTGACACACACACACACACACACACACATAGAGAGAGAGAGAGAGAGAGAGAGACAAGGATCTGCAAACAACAAAAATTTAGTAAAAACGACAAGAATCCGTCTTGATCTTCTTATGAGGTATAAGTAAAGCTTATTGTTGACTTAGTGACTTCATGGTGAAGAACAATTTAAACGTTGTTTAATTGCTTTTAACGTGTATTTGTAGAGACTTTGCCTCATGTGCATTTCTATATCATTCAATTGTAAATGATCATTGAATAATATATACACATATTGTTAAATAACATAGCAACCATTACTATTAAAAAAATAAGAATGTATACTAAAAAATTACAATGTTAAGTATTAAAATATCTACCATTGTAATGTATAAAATACAAATGCATTATAAGTCGATAGGTAAAATTGAAATTACATAAAATGTAGAAAAAAAAATAAAAAGGACATTTTCAAAACAAGGGAGGGAAAAATCTGAGCATTTTCATTAGTTAATTTTGATTGCTAAGACCATGTTAAATGCAGTACCTGCACATTTTTCAAACGAAAAAGGAAGAGATGAACAGTACATTGCCACTTATTTATCTATTTTACCCCTTTTGATCATACGACATTAAATTTTCAATTTACCAGCATGTTGTATGCAGAAAAACTATAGAGATCGCTTCATAGGTACAGATGACAAATATACATTAAAGATGGTTGATAGTAAGATAATGTTAACAAAGAGAAAACATGCTACATATATATAATAGCCTTTAACTAGAGTAACAAACTTTTTTTTTAAAATTAGGGCAACACGTTGACAGCCTGCATTGGTATTTACAAACAAAATGTTAAGAAAGTTAAAAAGTATACTGTATAGCGATTCAAAGTACATTAATATTCGGAACAGATATCTAAAATATGAAGAACGAAATGTTAAGTGAAAAAAATTGTTATAAACGATAATAAAGATAAATTCAATTTACAAAAGCTGTTATAAGTCCAAAAAAAATGTTTGGATAATTTTGTTTTCAATACAGCTAGATGTCCTGCAGTTTTACTTAGCATTTAGTATTGTAAAAAAATGTATTTGTTTAAAGACATTATCCATAATCACAAAAATAAAATCAAAACAATTTCGAATGGCTGTTTGTCAGAACAAAAATTTAAAAAATAATAACAATTACAATACATTTGACAAAAGATGACTAAAATGAGCTTCTAATGGAACAACGGCAGTAGAATACCGACGGAACAAAAGGGTGAAATTCACAAAAATCGAAGTCCAAAGACAGGGCAAAAACGAGAACACAGAAAACAATGACGTTAGACACAAAAACAATGACGGACATGAAATAGAGAAAACATTAATCAACCAAGGCTTTACACGTAGAACATGGAATACAACTGCGGTACAAACCTCCATCGTGGTAAGACGGCAATTGACCAACGCTTTAAGTTTTGTTCTTTTACGTGAATTCACCATAACTAGTATAGTATTACACTGATAAGTTTGATATACAAATTTGATATATACATTAGCATAATCACATTTACAAATATGATGTGATACATGGTTATGACTAAAAATCTAAAATAAGGTAGGCAGCCCCTTAGGTTAGGAAATATTTAAAATTCCAAAGTTTTTTTTCGGAAAGTTGGGTTCCGGGCCCCACGTTTTTGAAAAATTATGGGTCGCAACAACGCTCCACCATCTCACCCCCACCCCTTTAGTAGAAAGTCTGGATCCACCACTGGCATAATTTTGCAAGAGCGAGATAAAGCAAAGCTTTATGGAATTTATGAGATTTAAGTATTGTACGATTTAGAATATTAATTTTTATACCCACCGGACTACTTGGTTAATGTTGCTTCCTTTGAGTAACAGTTTACAGGCAAAGGCATTGAAACAAATACAATAATTATCGAAAATGCAGTATATATAAATTTTTACAGACTATTTTTCCTGTAACTTTTGTATACACAGTACAGCTATGCATTAAATATCAAACATATCAAAAGACAATTATTCAAAAATCCTATGCTTTCGAGAAAGAACAAATAACTCGTAAGACATAAGATACCAAAATAACCTTAGATAGGAACTTTCCAAGTAGAGTATTCTATTTATATAGTGTTTATACATTTTCTGGATTTTGGTTTTTCTACTTAATGGACACATTTTTTTTTCAAAAAAGTCGATCTACTGCGTTAAAATCAAATAAACAGTAGACCCCTAGATGCTTTGAATTTGGTCGTTTTAACCTGGATATGGGATGTTGTCTCCTCGACATCTACCCCATTTCCTTTCTTTTTCATAGTAACATCGATATCTGTAATTCTTGTCAGACATTCACAAATAGATGGACATGATATAAATGTCCATTTGACAATGATAAGGTTATCCATATGGAACATCGCGATAAGTCTTTTACCAACCCTAGTAAGCTGGTTAATGTTATGTAAAGGCAATTGTTCAAAACTAACAATTACTCTGAACAGGGACAAAACATTATCCAGTGATACATTGGATAATGTAACAAGTCCATTCACCTTAGCCGTTTGCCGAGATTTCAGCTTAATAGGGTCTGTAAGTCTCGTCATGTGACTCACAAGAATCCACGATATACAGGCAATTTGAAAACGTTTCCCGCCAAAACATGACGTCTGAGGATTATGACGTTATTTTTTGTTTGACACGTCATATATCTTTGTTAAAAATGTAACTTCTGGGTACAATTTTTGATCCCGGAAGTTCCAAACTTGTACGAGACTTACATGCCCTATAAGGTTGGTTATTAGTCTTCAAACTGACGAAACCATGAGGCCTTCAACACTTAGTAAACACTCAAAACTCGTGATAAGTTGAAGACGACCTTCGGCACCAGCTGAAACGGAATTTACTTGTTGAATGTCAAACTACGCTACACCCATATCTCTGTCCTTGTTCATGGCTGTTCATGGCTGTTTTTTTTTTACAGTTGAATGATGTAAATTTTGAGTTATCAGTGTTTCTGAAGATATTTTGTTATAGTGTCTTTTACAATAATTTCGAAGAACACTATTTCTATGGTTAAGGGTAAGCACTGGAAATAAACGATGTACAATACTTTTAAAACAAAATAACTTGCCATCTATGTACCATATACTTTTTGTTGCAATTAAATATCAACTTCCTTGCAACTGAAGCCTTTAAATGTCAATGGATGATAAATAAATATTCTGTTTAACTTTTTCTGTGTCTGAGTACGAAATTCTTAATTGACAATAAAACATGATTCCGCTTTAATGACTTCCTTGTTGCTGATTTGAAGACATGTGTTTAATTTATCTCATTGTCTGCTGGCACTGAAAATTTCAAAAACATAATACATACAGCGCGCGTGCCTCTCAATTTATATGACATTCCCAGGATAATTGATTTATCGACAAGTTAGACCTATTTAAGCCCAGGGAACAGTTTTTAAGCAATTTCAGTGCACAGATAGCTACACAATACAGAATTTATAAAAAAGGGAAAAAATAATTGTTGAAACCCTTTGATTGCAACTGGAAAGAGAAGAACTACAGGAAAATTTACCATCTGTTCTAAATCCAATATGGATTTCCTCTTTTATCCAGATTTATACTGCATGCATTGTGACGTTTCATACACAATAACTGGTTGAGAGATTAGTAATATAACTTGTTTACTCAAGACAGAATATTCCCTTACTCAACCTTTAAGCTATTGAGGTCACTTTGGTGATCTTTTTCTCTAATCTTTTGGCAAGTTCATTTTCATTTTTGCCCCCTCACAGATTTTAAAATATAACAACAGTTATACGATTAAAAAAAAATTAATAATTGAGTAAGGAATAGAAAATTTCCTTGAAGTTTTCATTTTCAGATATGTCATAATATTACAGTTTTGGAACATAATCTCTTTAAAGAACTTACATTTTGATAGGATGTTGTATTCGATACAGGAGTATACCGGAAAGTTATCACGTAAGAAACGTCCTCAAAATTAATTTGCACTTTACAAAGTTCGTATATAATGACACAATGAACTTTCATTCTTTTATATAATAATCATTTTAATAAGTCAGCAACATCAAAGTCGGTATGTAATCCGGTATCGTTGTCTGTTATATTTCTGAATAATTTTCAATATAATGGTGGTCTGAAACACAAAACGGATTTCCATAATACTAAGTAAAAGAGTTATGTAATTAAGAAATAATTCACGGGAGCGTGAATATATGGTGATTTTACCATGGGTTGGCCCTTTATGGCAAATATTTTACCCAGAGCACACTGCTTTGCATTAAACTGAAAACAGTAATTACTGATTTAATACATTTATGTTTTTGCACTAAAATGGAGAACGCAGATACAGCATTTTTAGCAGTAGAGAAAGACGAATATATTTTGTTTATAATCACAAAGATTCATAGCGTAGTAGTACACTGAGACTTATAAAATCTTTTTTTTTTTGATCGTCACAATTTTTGTCGAACTTGTATGCCGCTTTTTCGAAAAGATATTGGGGATTCCTATAGGAACTAATGGACTGGACTGTGCTAAATATATTTTTTATTTCATCTTTGTTAGCCCTTGTAAAAACTTGGCCTTGTACGAGGGAAGAGATAAATTTGTTAAAACTGGCCCGCAGGTAGTTCTCATTAGAATGATTTCATCTGTTGAAACAACGCAGCGTCTAAAATTTCGAACATCTTTATAACGCCATTCTCAGTGTACTTCTTATTTGAGTCACTGTAGGTTTTTGTCTTTCTCACTACTAAAAAGTTTATTTGAATTGCCAATTTTTATTGTATGACTTAATTTATAAAGAGTAAAAAATATGATATTCTGATTTTACAATTTTCAATCGTTAAGAACATGTTATCTAAAACGCATTTATTTGCTTCCTTTTATATTGAAATTGACGTCAACGTCCCCTCCTTTATATTAATGAGTGTTCATAAACACAGAAATGTTTACAAAACTAAGATTAAACCCCAAATTTGCTATTATGTAACATATGCTTAGCTGTTTTTCTTGTCAGTTAAATGCATCAAAAGATGAGTTGTTTGTATATATACTTAAATACGTTTGAGGAAACTTAAAAAATATATATGTTTTTACTCGACATTTCCTTTTCAAAATCTTCTTGAATTGCTACAGTTATCTTTGTACTAGATCCTACTAATAACATGGAAAGCCGATTACGGTATGTGTTTAGTTGAACACGTTATTAAGAAATTGATCATTACAGCTGATTTATATCTTTTTTGCAGGGGTTAAGAAGTACAAACATTTTCAAGTTTAATTCTTTGTTTTCTTTGGAATTTATGCAAATATAACAAAACGTTCATAAGAAAGGGCTATTTTATCCCATAAAAACATGATACTCAAAGTCAACATACTTTGTAAATTTTAATATGAATTAGTCTGTTTGATGAAAATTCTGTTTAGATGCTTTTTATCACTGATAAAAACTGAAATGAATGGTGTAATGGAACAGAGTAAAAGATTCCTCAAACAGATATTAAGTTACCTTAAATTTGACCGAATTCAATGGTTGATTTATTTTCATCTTTTTTTTTGTACTATTAGTATGATGATGTGCACTGAAATAGTCCTCGCTTAACGCGAAATATATAATTAATCGATTAATTAACTTAATATAATTCTCTGAAGTTTTCACATATTAAAACTGTACTTCAATTTGAAAGAAAAGCTAAGCAGTCGTTTCACTATTATGTGACTTTCTTCATGCATATTTTTTAAATCGTGCAGATATTGTGGCCTTCTCATACCTGTGTGTTTTTCTATTTGGATTTTTGTTCACGGTGATAGTCACGTTAGAGGTGCATACTTTAAAATTTCACCAAATGACTTTGGAATAAAGTATAAATTCATTTCGTACAACATGACATAACATGACACAATGACATTTAACTTTATTATATAGTTATTATTTTTATATAATAATAATCCTTGTAATGGGCTCGACAATATCAAAGTCGTGATATAATCTTTTATAATTATAATTTGTATCATTTATTACAAAATTATGGCAATCTGAAACACTATAATTTGTACGGAAAGTTACAGAATGTTTGTGATGATCATCAGAATATTCTTGATAACATATTATTTAAAAAAAGTATATCTGTTATCACATAATATATGATTACACCTATGATGTATTAGTTTTTGAGACAGTAGTGTAGTGAAAACATTGTTTTCTTTTTGTCACATTCTCTAATTGTGATTGATTTGAAATACATGCAGGTATGCACACGGTTAGTTGAAATGGACCCTTTCAGATGTGTACTTCTTCTTCACTAAGTAACGAATTGTAATGAAAAATTGAGTTCTTACAAACATATCTAATTTCAAAATTGGTATGCCGTCTCTATTTTGTTAGTTGTGATAAACGTCCTATTTTGAGTACTGTTATATGTGTACTTCTTCTTCATTTATGCGTGCCATGCGTGATTCATGTTTACCCTCCCAGAGCACTTGATGATACCTCAGTTTTTATAGGGGTTCACACTGCTAGTGCTTTAGTTTCGTGGCGTTCTTTTTCTTTTTTGTAATTTTGTTTTCTTTATCATACTGTCTCAATTCGTGTTGCTGTGAATTGCCGTGATTTTGGATTTATGATTTTAGAATTTCCCTTTTTATCGTTCTTGCTTCGGTATTCGTTTGCCGATGTATTAGTTACGAAATGTAATGAAAACATGATTTCTCAGTCGTATTTTTCTCAGCTTCTACAAATATATCTAATTTAAAAATTGGTACGCAGACTCTATATGGTTACATTATTGTAGTTGTAATGAACGTCCTATTTTGAGTATTGTCAGATTTGTACTCCCTGTTGACGTAGCTACGAATTGTGATGAAACATTATTTTTGCGTTGCATTTTTCTCAGCTTCTACAAACATATCTAATTTCAAATTTGCATTCAGAATCTATATGGTAGGCAATAAAGCACTCTCAGGGTTGATTTTCGTCTAATTTTTCTCAGCTTCTGTAAGGAACTTCTTGTTTTCAATTCTTTTAGATATATATTTTCTGTTGTCATGTGGGTGAATCATTTGCACATCAAAGGGTGCAACGTCTCATTAAAATTCCGTAAAATGTC
Organism: Modiolus philippinarum; assembly: GCA_002080025.1. Classification (NCBI taxonomy): domain Eukaryota; kingdom Metazoa; phylum Mollusca; class Bivalvia; order Mytilida; family Modiolidae; genus Modiolus; species Modiolus philippinarum. Next base: position 75,768 of record MJUU01059622.1, on the reverse strand, counting down.
TACTTATACTCATTTCGTTATTTTTTCTCTGTCTACGTGAGATCTAAGAACATGATCACGATTTTATAACTGGTAATAATTACACTTCCTTGTCTGTAAAGAAATCTGGTCAACTCTTTAACTTCAAATTCCTGAATATTTCGTAATATCTTATTTCTAATGAAAGATTCAAAACTTAGCTTCCTCCACCAATTTAATGAGGTCATTGAAAAGATCATGTTAAAAATGGTCTCAAGTTATCTGCAGAATCACGCAGTCAAATTTAATATTTAAAAAGCCCTAAAAGAAAAATTTTCATATACGCAGATTACTTTGAAAAAGTTAAGTTTTCTATACGTAAAAGCATACGTTGATACAGAAACTTCCTTAATAGAACCCAGTTGCCCCCCAAAAAGGCTACGCCAACAAGGTTATGTTTTCCATAGCTTGTAACAACGGCAGTAGAATACCGAAGGAACAAAGGAGTAAAATTTATAAAAATCGAAGTCCAAAGGCATGGCCAAAACGAGAACACAGAAAACAATGACGCAAGACACAAAACAACGACGCTAGACAGACACAAAGCACAAAAACAGAAATCACAACATTCAAAACAAACCACTCACAGTATGAAAGCATCACTCAAGACGTTTTAGGGTCGAGTTTGCGATCTTGTGGACCGTTATCGGATATATGTTTCCCAGATTGTCGTTTCCTATACCGGATTTGACTTAAATACTGGATCTGACATGTTCAACACGACGAGAATCTTATAAGACGGATGATGCTTACTCTATTGATATACTTTACCTCATCGATGGTTTTATAAGGCCCGTGTTGTTCATCTTGGTATAGGTGTATGTCTAACTTATTCTTTTAATCGCCATACTCCTGTCTTTGCTTCTTTGTTTTTCCAGATGTTGCCATTATCCATGAATATTTTGTTTTAGACCTACGGTTGGGCTCAAACTACAATGCAATTTTCTAAAAGCCGATTATTTTGTAAGAAGTTATTTCAAAAAACTTTGCAAGCCTGAGGGTTAGAGTTCTGATCAATTAGAAATAAATCACAAAGGTCGATACATTTTTCCAGGAGGTGAAGCAGTAGAAACATATTTTAAGTTTATATTTTTCTCTGTGGAATAAAATGTAAACACAACAAGACGGTTCTTACAAACAGCAATTTGATAAAAATAGATAACAGCACACTACTTAAATCTGAATAACCATAGGAATGTTATATTCTGAGTATTTACACTCGTATGACTAAATAACTGATAATAATAACCTTACAGCATATTCTTAGTGAACTACCATTTAATATAATTAATTTTTCTACCTAAAGGAATAATTAACCATCTGATTTGATATTTCCCCCATATCTTGATTTGTGGTTAGTTTTTGAAGATTTTAGAAATATTTCTGTAGTAGCCAATTTCAGGTTGTCCTCAGAAATAAGCAAGTTAAGAAATACGCCCATCTCGTTGTTAGGCTTTTTTTTTTATCGGAGTTTGTATTGTTACTCTTTTGTGCTAAATGTTTTAACAAGATTATTCAGGTCCATGCATTTTTGATCGTTTGTATTCATTTACGTAATTTAAGACGTGATAAATATGAAAATTTGGGATTATGAATTGGTTCATATCAACAAAAAATTGAACTGGTAATGTTTAGGCTTACCCAACGCATTCAAGAATATTTTATGTTTTGAAACAAATAACTAGATACTGAAGTTACTGTGAATTTAGTTTCTGCATATGCGCATTTCCCCAAATTATGTCTCTGCAGTGCAGATTAAATCGAAACGTTAGATGGAAGACCATAAATTGAAAGATGCCTTAAAACTTAGAGAACCAATAACCAATACGATCTAAATGTAAAGCCAATATCAGCTGTTGAAAAGTGTATAAAATAAAAAAAATATATATGGTATGTTTTTGATATTTTTTTAAATTTTATTCCATTATTATGAAATTATCTTCTTTCACAATGCTTAATGAACATTAACGACAAAAGCATTATAGGATAATAAAAACCGATTTTGTAAGTAGATAAGCTGTTTGTCCTAAGCGCGAAGTTGAAATCAATAAAGGAAAAATCATAGTAGCTGGGTGAAAAATGAAGTTTATTTAAGAATAAATTGTCCAAAACTGTGAAAAAAAACCGGACTTTTCACTGTCAGTGTGACGGGTACCATGCGTGGAGCAGATCATACTTATACATCCTGAGCACCAGATGTTACTTCAAATTTTTGTAGGTTTCACTCTACTAGTATTTTTATTTTTGTGATGACCTTGTTTATTTTATTTTATTTTTTTTTTGTCTCTTCATACTGTCTCAATCCGTGTTGGATGTCAATTGAAGTGATTTTGGTTTTTAATTTTGGAATTTCCACTTTCCTCATTTTTGCTCCGGTATTCGGTCTCCGGTGTATTTCCAGTTGGTTCTGTCATACCTGTGTGTTTAGAAAGAAGAAAATCAATTAAAGTGTTGTTTCATTGTTTGATATTATCATGTTTTGTAGAGACTTTATCTTATGTGCATTTACTCTTTATCTGTTCATTGTATGTTTATATTAGTCTGTTTGTCTTCATTAAATTGCTTCGGTCGTAGAATGTTCCCCGAGGGTATTTACAAACCGAGTAGCATTAGGAAACCGATTTTATATAAAAAAAAATAAAATTACCCATGCAATATCAATTCAAAATTTTCCTTGAAAATTAGGAATATCTTCCTCATGAAAAGACTGTCATTAGATAATTATGGCTTTTTAATCGGGTCTATTTGGTAAATTGTTATCTATCATTGTTGCAAACGCTCGACTGAGGTCTCAAAACTGTTTTGATTTGGTTTGCACCGGAAAACATAAATTGTCGAAATTTCAGTATTTCGGTATTTCGTTATTTAAATTAAGTTTGAGATCTCCTATATGTTTTGGAAACCTGGTTGCATTTGTACGTCAGTAGATAATTCGGCGGATAGTTAACAGAATCGATCCGTTTAGTGATTTTCTATGCATAAACAGATCACAGCAAAATGTTTAAAAACCTCGTTGGTAAAGAAGCATCGATTAAACAACTTACAAAATAATTTAATGCAATGTTAGTATATGGAAAAATGTTTATGAGAAAGAATCGCCAACGATCATTGTTCATGTCATATAATGTGTCAATATAGTGATCCCGTAGGCAGTATAAATACAAATAGCTATCGAATAACTAGCATTAATAACAACAAAATAACATTAATTGCTTTACTATTTAAGATTTTTATTTCATTTTGTTAGTCCCCAAGGGTATTCAGTAGCCCAGTATTCAGTATTTCGGTACTGACCCGAAAGCCCCTTACAATATATTGTAAATTTTGTTGAAAACTAAGGAGTATCTCCCTCAAGCAAAGCTGATTCTGAGCTGATTTTGTCTTTGCATTTAGATCATATTTGTCATTTGCTCTCTATAAGGATGTGAAACGCATTTATATTTCTCAACAAAAAGAAAAAAAAACGATACACATATTTTATCAAAAATAATAATTAACTTCCTACCAGAAAACCATAACTCGTACACAAAATGTATTTTTGCACGTACCAAGTAGCATTATGCCCAAAAATATCTCTTAATATTTTTGAAACATCTCCGGTCATGGTCAATGTCATTATCCGGAATTTCTGTTTGTAGACTGAATAATCTGTTGCTACGTCGACCCTGATTTCCTCAGGCCAATATTCTGTTTTGAATTACCGTTCTCATAAAGGTTTTGGGTGGGTAAAGCACATGTTTTGTGATCTTGACGTTGTGACGTCTTATGTGACCTGCTGCCACGTGATTTATCATTTGATGAGCATGTTGGCTTTGGATAAATCATTAGTCTTTAGTTTGACTTTTTTTCACATAGCAATGAACTGAAGGTTCACTGTCTGGCCGTTCTAAGTCATTGTCCGCGCTAATTTTGGTTTGAACGGGGCATTGAAATTAAACATTGTTCGCCACTTTTTAAGATGGCAAAATGTTAACATGATGAAGTGTTCCAATTATTGACATCAATCAATTTAAATAATCCATCAGTTAACGATGAACTCGATCATCGGACGAAAAACTACCATTCCGGATTTTTATCGTATCCATTTTGGAATTGGCTTAAAACTGGAATAAACAACTGCGTTTTGACGTTGAATACATTAATACTCTAAAATAAAAACTTTTAAATGCGAAATACAAAAATATTTTTCAAAACTAAATGTGTATCGTTTCTTTTGTAGAGTAGTATAGTAACAAACTGTTTGCTATTGACATCATATTTTGATATCAAGATCCAATTTTTGTAAATTTTGTTGGAGTATCTCCCTCATGCAAAGCTCTTTTCTTAGCTATCGGTAATTTCGGCTTTACATGGCTTTGTTCTCTTTCAGTTTTTAAACATCTTTTTGGTTATGGTCTTCCGTATGTTTTGATTTTATCTGCACTGAAGAGCCTTAAGTTGTCGAAATTCACATATAAAGAATTTGAATTCACAGTAACTTTGTTATTTATTTATTTGCTTAATCTTAACATGTAGTTATAGGGATTTTTTCCATTTACATTCACTCCATATCCCTTTATTTGTTCATTTGTTATTATAGAGCAAAATATATCGTAGAGCTATGTTTTGTGCATAATGTGAGTATTTTGAAACCGAGCACGTAGGCAATACGATTTCTAATTTATCATCTAATATTATGAATTAATTTCAAACACCGTGACACAATGACCTTTAATTTTTTTCTTTGTTTTATATTAGTCTTTGTAATTGACCAAGCATTGTCTTTGAAATAAAGATATGCCATGAAAGCCTCTATTATTTTTATAATAAATTTAATGATGATGATGACATGAGTACGACATTCAATTAAAGGTTAATCAACTTTAGTGTACAGTGACCGATTTAATTTGGAAGTAACCCTATCTTTAATAAACCTACATTTTGTTTGGCCTTTAATAATACCAATTAATTTACATTCACTTACTGTTGCCCGTTGACGCCTTATCCTTATTAATGCTGTAAAAACCTAACCCGCAAACTTATTAAAAAAGAAACGATAAATTCAACGATATCAATTGCTTTGTTTAATAAATTGACTTGAATAATGAGTTTAATTTATGACAATTGTTAGTATGATGTGAAAAGGTATTCAAATTTATGTAAATAGGCGATATTGTGTCACTGTATCGGGCTTTTTTCAAACACCGTGACACAATGACCTTTAATTTTTTTTCTTTGTTTTATATTAGTCTTTGTAATTGACCAAGCATAGTCTTTGAAATAAAGATATGTCATGAAAGCCTCTATTATTTTTATTATAACTTTAATGAGTACGACATTCAATTAAAGGTTAATCAACTTTAGTGTACAGTGACCGATTTAATTTGAAAGTAACCCTATCTTTAATAAACCTACATTTTGTTTGGCCTTTAATATTACCAGTTAATTTACTTTCACTTACTGTTGCCCATTGACGCCTTATCCTTATTAATGCTGTAAAAACCTAACCCGCGAACTTATTAAAAAAGAAACGATAAATTCAACGATATCAATTGTTTTGTTTAATAAATTGACTTGAATAATGAGTTTAATTTATGACAATTGTTAGTATGCTGTGAAAAGGTATTCAAATTTAGGTAAATAGGCGATATTGTGTTACTGTATAGGGCTTTATATTCGCGGTACGAAATTTTCGCGGTCTTTAATGTGGGATCTATTCGCGGGTTTTATTTTCGCAAATTTTTAGTAAAAGTCTTTATGTTCACTCAAATTCATATCGACAATAAAATGTTCGCGGGTATAACTTTTCGCGCTTATCGACGAAAACGCGAATAGCGCAAAAAATTAATACCCCGCGAAATATAACAACCATACAGTATATAGTTATATCCAGTAAAGCCGATCTATTGATATCTTAAGAAATAAATAGGGAACGATATACATTCTTGCTCGAAAGAAGCGATAGAAATGTATTGAATTGACAAACAAATTGACGATGGTATATAGTTTTGTTTTATTCGTTTCAGGCATTTAGGCAATAACTTCAGATTTTATGAAAGGATATGGAGTAGATGAACATGAGACCATATAAAACATATGTTAACTCCAACTGCAATAATTTAAATGGCATGTATGGCCATTTCGGAAATAAATTCCTCATCAACAGGATCCAAAAATAGGAAATTTATAATATCAAAACAAAATGTTTAAAATGCATAAAATCAAACGAAATCCGAAAAATCAGTTATACCAAAAATAGCTGAGGACAAAACAACAATGGAGGGATGATTTGAACCATTGGTTTAAAAATTTACATATATTTAGATAATAGTAATTAAACAAAATGTACACATGAAATATTATCTCATGTACAAGTACACCATATCTAAGACAAATAGAGAGCATACATCTCTAAAATGGGGAATTGTTTTACCAACTCCACACTGCAATAAAAGACAAACTCATGTTTTAAATATTTTATGAAAGGATATGGAGTAGACAAGAAGAAGTCAGTTTGACTAGAAGATAAAATATATAGAAAAAAAATTACAAACATCATTTCAAACCTCATGGCTTTGTTATATATACTTATCAACAATCAACAAAACAAACGATACACAGTTCTTACCATTGCTGTCATCTGTTGTCCGAAAAAAAGAATAACAGAAGACAATTATAACATTGAAAAAGCCACGGGTGCTCATCGAATAAAAAAATACATAAGAAAATCATGAGATGTGGGCGAAACAAACAGGTGATAAGAATTAGAATTAAAACGTTTTATTTAAATCTCGACTGTGCAACAAACTGTGCACCTCTTTTAGTTGATCTGTTTCTCCACTCTTATGAGGCTGAATTCATTGAAGGGCTTCTTCAAAATAAAGACAAAAAACTGGCCCAGTGCTTTAATTTCAGCTTCCGTTATATAGATGATATTTTTATCATTAAACAACCCTCGCTTTGGTGATTTTTTCATCTTATTTATCCAAAAGAGCTTGAAATTAAGGATACTACAGATAATCCCACATCAGCCTCGTTCCTCGACTTTCATCTTGAAATCGACAACAAACTAGGCTGTATGCCAAACGCGATGATTTCACTTTTCCAATAGTCTACTTCCTTTTTTCTTTTGTAGCAAAAAACACCAGCATATGGAGTTTACATCTCACAACTCATTCGCTACTCGTTACAGTGACTTCCTTGTAAGAGCTCAGATGCTTACAAAAAGTCTACTTAAGAAAGGGTACGTTACCAAAAACTTAAGTCATCACTACAGATGTTTTACAGTCGACATCACAATCTTGTGGATCACTATTGAATATGTAAATACGTACACATATTGTTGTAAATACAAGACGTTGTACGTTTTTTAATTTATATACATTTGAATTGATTCTTAAAGTTTGACTTGTACTGGTAGTTATGTCTTTGGCCTTAAGTGAAACAAGACAACTACTTTATGATTTTGCGTTTTTGCTTACATTTAATTTTGATATCTTTTAATACATGTATCACATTCTGGTTGAATGAGGGATGATAAATACAATCGAAAATCAAATTTATAGCTTGACATGGTCATGTTTGTTTTGATAGATTAAGAAAAGATTGGTTTTAAGCATACTATTTTATCAAGCTGGCGCACTCAAAAGTAATGAAAACTACCATCTTTGAATCAATCATAGTAATTGACATGGAAAGGTCAAATCCCTACTTGGCATACAGTTATATATTTTTTGTCAAGGTATTACTTTTTCTCTGACTTGAGGAGTCATGAATATAACATTTCCTGCTATGAAAATGTTTTAAGGCTTATATCATAATATCAACCAGAATAAACTAAACATTCATCTGCACAAGTCTGCTGCCAACAATAAATCATGTATACTAACCTAGTGTAACTGTTTACTTTTTTTACAGTGCAAAAAAAACAAAAACAAAAACAAAAACAAAAACAAAAAAAAAACATTTTAATGTTGGTCGTAAAGTAATCCAACTGATGTGTTGTCTAAACCAGTTTAAACAAGAAGCCGTCTTTAACATATTTTCAGTTTAGTTTCCGTTCATTTTTGTTCGCATTTTCAATTCATGTTTAGAAAAAGCACTGAGAGAATTTAACGTAAATGCAGATGAAATAAAATCTCTACAAGTGCATGGTGTTTTCTACCAATAAAAAAAAACATTTTTAATGTAATTGAAGTCATAATTAGGACTAAGACACTGAGCTTTGCTCATACCTTATAAAAAGTCCAAGACTACTCCCTAGCACCGATATTTAAAAGATTAATGCATGGTTTTGTTTACTCATTGACGCATCATTAACACATTATCAACTGGCAAAGCATTCTTACAATCGCTGTCATCCGATGCCAGACACAATTAAGACAACTTTGGGTCTATTTATATGCAAATAGTGTAAACAATAGAAAGAGTCAAATAACAAAAAGAAATACTGGAAGATTTGTGGCAAAAAAAACCCAATGTATTCTAATAATAATAACGTTGATATATATAGGATTTCCTTTAGTAGAGAGCATACTGATATTCATTATTCTGCAAAAACAACCAATTTATATTAAAGCTGATCGTTGACAATTCGACATCATTTTGGAAACGTTGACGTTCTTGACCATGAATTGAGCTTTTGATATTTGTACAATAGATATTAATTTCTTTTTTTTTCTGAAAACGAAGAAACAAAGAAAACGTCTTTGTAATGTATCTCTTAGATGCAAGTAACAAAAGCTGAACAAATCCCCGAATTTTTGTCCTATTCATAAAATCATCGTATAAATCAAAAGCTCGATAATAACGATTAAACTGTACAATGTAAACTCGATAAGCTGGACAGGAAGGTATATTGCTGCAATCATGTAAAGTTCTAACATCTAACAAAAGGACATATGAAGCAGAGTTCTGTCATTCAGCCAAGTATCTGGTCAAAAGTATAAAGGGTATGGAAGTCTTGCCATGTAACTCCGTGATTTCACATTAGAACTTAAATGAAAACTTTTCTCTCCGAAATATGACTTTGCAGGAATATGACGTTCATTTGTTTGCCTGGTACGTCATACACTTTTGTTAAAATTGCAAGTACCAGGAAGTTTCAAAATTGCTCGGGACTTTCAGACCCTATTGGCGGACTTAGATTTTTTTTTGTAAAAGCCTTCGTTATCCAATTTAAATTAAATTTGTACAATAAAAAAACACAATGCATGATATGTTAATTCAAGGAATGTGTCTTTTAAACACAAGGTAAGATTTAACGTCACACTTTTACTTGTGCAATTTATCTTTATGAGCATACAAACATACAACTGCTATAATTCTGCAAAACAGTTCAGATTCACAATTTTGAAATCGCAATTATCCAAACTTGTGTGGAAAACATCGATATCGTTTAACCTTTATGCTATGTTAAAGTTTCCAAGTTATAGTCTTATTATGTCGTTAATTTTTTATACCCGAGGCGTCCGTCTTCCGTCCGTCCGAGGGGGTACATGGTTTGTCCTCGCAACTCCTCCTACAGTTTTTACGCTAGAAAGGTTTTATTTTGTAGATCGTTTGTACCTATATTGAAAATGTGCATGTGATAAGGATTTCGATTTTAGTGCATTGTTGTCAAAAATATACATTATTGAACTAAGTCATTTTGGTGATTTTTCAGAGAGGGTACATAGATTGTCCGCGCAACTTCTCCTACAGTTTTAATGCTAGGAAATGTTTTTTTTTTTTTTTTTTTTTTTTTGCAGATCATTTGTAACTATATTGAAGATGTGCATGTGGCAAGGATTTTGATTTTGCTTAATTTATGTCAAAAATATACATTGTTGAACTTCGTCATTTTTTTGTGATTTTGTGATAGCGGGTGCATAGTTTGTCTGAGCAACTCCTCTTACAGTTTAATGCTAGGAAGTCTTTATTTTGCAGATTTGTTTGAACCATGTGGTAAGGATTTTGATTTTGGTTAATTTTTTTTATAAATTATACATTGTTGAACTTAGTCATTTTTTGGCGATTTAGTAATATGGGGGTACATAGTTTGTCCACGCAACTCCTCCTACAATTTTGATGTTAAGAGGTTTTCATTTTGCAGATCATTTGTACTTATATTGAAAATGTTCATGTGGGAAGGATTTTGATGCATTTTTGGAAAAAAATACACATTGTTGAACTTAGTCATTTATTGGGTGAATTATTAATAAAGGGTACACAGATTGTCCGCATAACTCTTCCTACAGTTTTGATGCTAGGAAGCTTTTATTTTGCAGTTCATTTGTACCTATATTGAAGATGTGTATGTGGTATGTATTTTTATTTTGGTCCCTTTTTTCAAAAATATACATTGTTAAACTTTTAATTTTTTGGTGATTTAGTAATAGAGGGTACATAGTATATCTGTGCATCTATAGTACCGGTAACATGCGTATAGCGGGAGCACTATATGTGTCTTACAGACACAAATATTACTAAAAAAATCCCAATTTGATAAAACCTTGCGCGGGGGCATGTCATCCTCTAGTTTTTCTTTTTGTTTTTTTTTTACCTTTTTGTGATTTGTGTTTTTTTTTGTTGTATTTGTATTTGTTTGGTTTTTTTTCCGCGACGATAATTCGGGGCATATTGTTTTACCCCTGTCCGTCCGTCCGAGGGGGTACGAGGCTTGTCCGCTCAACTCCTCCTACAGTTTTTATGCTATAATGTTTTTATTTTGCAGATAATTTGTACATATATTGAAGATGTGCATTTGATAGAGGATTTTAATTTTGTTGCATTTTTGTCAAAAATATTAATTGTCGAACTTAGTTATTTTTGATGATTTTTCATAGAGGGTACATATTTTATCCGCGCAACTCTCCTACAGTTGTTGAACTTAGTCATTTTAGGGATGATTTCGTAATGGAGGGTACTTAGTGTGTCCGTGCAAACCCATACATTTTTGATGCTAGGAAGTTTTTATTTTTACAGATAATTTGTACTTATATTGAAGATGTACATGTTGAAAGGATTTTGATTTCGTTGCATTTTTGAAAAATATACATCGTTGAACTTAGTCATTTTTTTCGTGAATTATTAAAAGATGATACACAGATTGTCTTCACAACTCCTCCCATAGTTTTGATGCCAGGACGCTTTTAATTTGCAGTTTCTTTGTATGTTTATTGAAGATTTGCATGTGGTATGTATTTTGATTTCGGTTAATTTTTCTCAAAGAATACATTGTTAAATATACATAGTTAATCTGGGCAACTCATATGGTAAAATGTGTTTGGCGGGGGCATCATATGGCTCTTACAGCCACAAATATTGCTAAGAAATCCCAATTTGATTTAACCTTGCGCGGGGGCATTGTCAACCACTAGTTTTTGTTTTTGTATTTTGTTTTTGTTTTTTTTTATTTGTTTTTTGGTTTTTTTTTCATGTTTTCTTGTTTTTTCTTTGGTTTTGGTTTTGTTTTTGTTTTTGTTTTGTTTTGTTTTTTTTTTTTGTTTTTTTTTGCTTCAGATTTTTTTTTTCTTTGATGCTTTGTCCTTTAAATAACATGTCAAGGCTTATGGGCAAGAGAAATTTAAATTCCTACGTGACATTCTACTATCAATCATCTCTAGGGATTACTTTTTCTGAATTAAAAACACTATACTTTGACTTGACGCGTTATAAATTTAATGTTTTTTTTATTATTTTATTGAGCACGTTTAAAAAAATTATTAAAAAAACAATTAGAACATTGCTTGATTAAACGTTTAAGTGCAATTTTTTATCACGACAACTAAAAAGACAATATGCAGTTTTGAAAGATGGGTCAAGGAATGTTCGCCGCTAACTGCCGGCCAGATCAAGGAGTCAAGTCTGCTGGTAGAACACTGCCGCACTTCGGAAGAAACATCGAACATGTCAAACTCAAAACCTCCCGAAACGTTTGGTCTAGAATCGTTATACAATGAGTGTATATCTAAGTAAACATCCTAGTACCAGTGAGAGGCTATGTGTGTAAGGTTTGACTCAGAATATAATGAATATTGTTGTTTATGAGTTCAATTTCCTAAATTGGAATTTTAGAGAATCTATTACCAAAACAGTAAGTAATGATATAAGGTCATAATTAGGGTACAAATAAATTATTTCCAAATTCCTGCAACAAATGTTTTCAGTCGTCAAACTGAATTCTTATTTAGATCAGGTTGTTTGGAAAACACATCATTGATGAACCTTTAAGCTATACTTATACTTGTGAGTAGTATTTAGTATTCAGTAGATGTAAATACCAGACATAAAGTATATCTAGTAAATAAACATTAGACAAGATTTACAAATACAAATATACATAGTATATCAACGCAAATGATCAACGCTTTTATTGTTGTTCTTCATCTCAAAGTCACATTGAGGCCTTCAACAATTACCTTTGCTTATACCTCAAAGTAAGTTCAAGATGTTCTCTAGCATCGGTTTGAGCGATATTCTTGCCCAAATATCGAAAAACGCTACATCTATGTATCTTTCTTGTTATGGAAGCGTGAACGTGGCGAAGTGCTCTTACAACCCCTGTCATTCTTTGCATAACAATAGCACAAGTGTCTTAACCTAGTGTTTTGTTTTGTTTTCTTTTTGTTTTTGTTGTTTTTTTTTCGGTTTTTTTTTAGACATAGGTTAATCCGCATGAGACAAAGCCTCTGCAAATACATGGTAGTTCCAAACAAAGAATAAAAAAATAATTGTTGTTCTTCATCTTGAAGTCACCATGAGGTTTTGAGCTATTAGTTTTGCTTATACCTCATAGTAAATGGAAGACGTCAATATTTTATTCTTTAATTGTTTTATTCTTTAATCTTAATTTAATATGCACTTATTATGAGTGACTTTAAAAACAAGAGGGGGATGAGACTCCAATTAATCAAATTAAAAGCTTGACATGAGAATGTTTTGTCACATGTTAGAAATGGTATTAACCACACAGTTCTATAGATTTGTCTTTCAAAAAGAAACAATTCGATCACATGTCAAGGTTAATTGACATGGAAAATTGAAATCCCTTCTTTGCATACAACTAACTATAAATTGCTGTCTAGTGATTACTTTTTTCTGAAAACAAAACATTACTTTGACTCTGTGCGTTATGAAATCAATAATTTTATTCAGCCCATACTATTTCAACACTAAACAGACCCAACTTAAAATACATATAATGTAGAGTCGGTTGTGTCTTTCATGAGTTTTATTTCAACTCATAAACGATACATTTTTTGTACTACCTGGTAATGTTTACTGACCCAATTTATTTTTGGGATATGGTATTCGTATGAACTGCATCAATTTGACTGATATGTTGTCATTTATTTCCGTATTAAAAGCTGTCTGAAGCATTTTTTGAAGTTAAAGTTCTCTGATTTTATTTATGAAATTTCTTAAAATGAAAAACTTGAACGTTTTTGAGAGCTTAATATTACTGGAGTGTCAATCTGATGTAAAACAAATTGCTACAGTTCATATATCTATTTTTTATCTTTATTTTTTTAAATAGTTAGGAAAAGGAAAATGTCAAACCAAATGTAACAGACTGTAGAAGATTTATGGCATGAAGATCCCATAGGAAAGTAATGGAAAAGTTGATGTATCTAGAATGTGTCTCAGTCCAAGACACATATCAGCTTTTTAAGAGAGTGTAGAACAGTTTCTTTGATAAAGTGAGCATTGTGACTGAGGGATTGCTCTTTTATTTAATATATAAAAAGGAAAAATGAAAGGATGTAGAGTGAATGTACATGTGACAAAAACGCACACGATACATAGAAAACTCCAGTTTATCAAGGACAGGGTTTTTATTCCTGTCTACATCTTGATGTCGCTTTGGGGTTTTCAACATGAGGTGAACAATATTCACCCCCTCAAGTTTTTTTTCTGTCAAAAACATTCCCGCCAAATATATGCCAGAATTTTATCGATATTGCTCTCTGTTAAGCTCTCATGACTAATTATAATTTTTAAATTTAAAACTGTTTTTGCGAATATCAAAGAATCTTTATATATATTTACGAAAATATTGCAAATCATACTTGAAAACTTGAAAATGGTGATGAATCGTAATTTTATTATATGTATTCGTAAAGCATAATACCCCTATAACACCTTATAACATACATGAATTTATTTTTACGAATCCTTACAAATCTTTAAAAATTACAAGATTCGTAAAACTAACACTAATCCAAATAAATGGTGAAGAAAAGGATATGGAATAAATGCACATAAGACAAAAAGTCTCTACAAATACATGGTAAAAAACAAGCAAAGGAACAACGCTTTTATTGTTGTTCTTCATCTTGAAGTCACCATGAAAGCGATACAGTTATGATAAAACGAATTATTTACTATAATCTAACGAGTCTTTACAAATATTTTAGGTTTAGTTAAAAAAGGTAATTATTTTTCTTTGACATTTACACATATAAATCTTAGACTTTATAACCACATTTAGTCTTAAAATGGACTTTTAAGGAGACTGGATATGTGGTACAAGAACAAACAACTAAATATTCTAAAAGACATATTTCTACTTTTTCCTACAACGTGCACAGAGGAAAAAAAAGAAAATTGACATCATCGTAGTCTTTCCATCATACATTAATTAAGGAGGGGGCACGATCCAATTCTATTATCACATCGTTAATATATTCGCATAAATTTGGATAGCATCCTAAAAGTACGCGTATGACTTCGTAAATTAACAGTATATACTCGCAAAATGATCGTGTGAATGCGTGATGATCAGTAAATTACTCCCAAAACGGTAAACTACTCGCAATTATTCATAGAGAAATCGTAACTTTTTCAGGAACAAAATGAACGATGATTTCGTGCAAAGTCTCTACGTTTCGTTGCGATCGGTTAGCAATAACTTACGAATTGTTACGGTTAGTTTGTGAGCTCTTAAAGGATTAAATAATCGATAAAGATTCGTGGATCATTTATATTTTCTAGTGTTTTAAGATGTTTAGATTTTCTTTTTCGACTTTTTTTTCATTTTCTTTCTAATATAACAGCCAAAGTTACAGATTTCGTTTCATGTATCAATATTTTTCGTAATGTAACGAGCTTTATTGTCATGTTTATTATGTTGAATGTAATGAGGAAATTGGTTTACATAAGCATGCTACCTTGTTCATGAATCCTTTTCTGTTTATGCTCTGTATGAATATTTATATGAATAAAATAAGTTTATACTTATATTCGTGGACATTCGTGTCAAGATTTTTTACTTTTACACGAACCGACACGAATGCATACGAGTTACGCAAGAATTGTTGCGAAATATTGCGATTTAAGTCTAGCTTTCACGGAAGATTAACAAATTCTATACGATAACGAGTCTTAATGTTTCTTTTCGGGTATTACGCATAAAAATCTAATACCATATAAACTCATTCAGTCTTAAAAATGCACATGTAAGATATGTTTTACTAGAAAAAAAAAACTTCATATTGTACAAAACACTCTTCGACTTTTTCTCCCATGGCAAATGGATAAAAAGAGAAAATTGTTTCCATCAGAACCTTTCCATTTTACTTTTGGAGATGGGACATGACTTAAATTAGAGTGCATACACAATTTTATTTTAACATCGTTGAACTCGTAGAATACTCGCATTTTTTCGGAAAGCAATGTCAAAATATTCGTATAAATTTTTTAAGTGACGGAATATATTTTCAAAATGATCGTACAGAATGCGTATCCGTAAATCAATCAAAAATGGAACGTTAACTACTCGTAATTATTAGTTAATGCAGTTTCTACCCTTACACGAATCGACACGATTATCTGCGAATGTTTACGAGTTATGATAGAATGTGGGCGAGTTAAATACGAATGCTTGCAAACGACTACGAATTGATATTTGGGGAGGAATTGTAAGAGAAATTCGTGTATGTAAAGGGGGCATTTGCGATTATCTTAATTTCTTGTTTAAAGAAAGCGAGTCTATGACATTGAATGTTTATGCAGTCGCACACATGTATCTAGTCATGTACTGTCAAAAGCACCAAACTCATATTGTTTGTTAGATTTAGAAGACAAAAACTTCCTTGTAAAAAATATTTAAAGAAATATTACAAAATCCTTGTGCTTTCATGGTACTTGCAAATGACACGACAAGGGCAGAGGAAGTGCATTGAACAATAGGTTACCATACATCACATTAATATTTCATTTCAATACAAATGACTGTCCGTTGAAGCAAAACTTGAACTGGGAATTCATTTCCTTGTTATGAAAATCGTAAATATTCTTCGCGACTTTTTTCAATATAGGTTTAATAGAAATGATTCATTCGAAGTCGGTTAATGGCAGAACAGTAGCTTCCATTTCTCTTAAAATTGACGTAAACTATTCATTTGTATTAATGAATTCTGGTTAATGTGAATATTTGTTTTCTAGATATTAATGCACAAGCTGAGTGTAATGTACTATATCGTATGATTGATTGTTATAATGTTCGACAGAGAGTCGGGGAAGTGTCAAAAAATGTTTCTTCGTGAACTAATTGAACTGGTTCTGTCTTATCTTTTGTCCCAATCATAGAATGACAGATCGTTACAATGTTTCTATCTTACAAATTGGTATAAACATTTTTCCAGTACATTATAAGTTAAGTACAAAACATTTTTATCGAACTTCGTTCGAAGTTTAGACTTCCCATTTGACAGTACTGCAATTTTAACACCTGTAAGTTACCTTTGCTGATAAGAATTGGAAAAATTGCAATATCTATTTTTTTTATTGTAAATTGGTTTATAAATCATTATCATCAAGCTATTCCCGTAGTAAAATTATCTCTTTGTTTATATTTATATATTTTTCTTCGACATTTGATTGCTGGAATGTTCTGTTGCGACTTGCCGACTTGCCACTTCGGTGTTGGTTTGCACATTGCTCCATTAGAACATCCTATTTCTTATAAGAAATACGCAAGACACGGACCATTTGATTTTCAGGGAGGAGGGGGGCCTCGTATTTTTACCCGAGACGGGAAATTTTTTTGGACCGCTTAGCGGGCAGATTATTTTTTCCAATATACACAATGCTGGGAACTTTTGTTGAGCCAGGATATCTTTTCTAATGGAGAAAGTCAGAGCCAGAATATTTTTTTCAACCCTGTTGCTGGTCAGAGAATTTTTGGGGTAGAAATAAGAGCCAGGAAATTGTTTTCTAAAAATACCATCCCCTCCTAAAAATTAAATGGTCCGTGCCTAAGAAGAAATAATTGATTTTTGTGGTCAAAACAGTAATCAAAATTGTACCACTTACATGTAAGTACACAATTTTCGTTTGACATATCTGGGTCAATACTATTGCGCTTGACCCGTAACAATCAACATTTGGCTTCTTACGAAAGTAAAGTGTGTAATACTTCCTACTTTTCATTCCAGTAGAGATTTTGGACAATTGAATCATGCGTTGAAGTTGGATAATTGTTGTGCATTAGACTCCTTTGTCTTCTAAATTCAAGTAACTTTTCCTTTTAATTAAATTGATTTTTAATATTTCAGGTAAAATGAAACAACGGTCTTTTTTTGTTGTCGAAAATATTCAATATTTTGTAAAATGTCTAAAAATTACACCTTCTGAACAAAGCAAATTGTAAATAAAGATAAAGTGTCATTAACTATCTGTGCTTTTATTGTCTTGATCTTAAATCTAAAGTTTGGACAATACTGCTCAGCTGTAATTTTTCTAAGGAGAAGAGAAGAAATATTAGCTGATATTTTAGATGAATATGTTAGAAATGTACAAGACGTAAGAACATAATTCTATGATGTATAAACTTTTACGATTCTAACAATCCTCGTGATAATTTTAAGCAAAAAACAAAACAGGGTTAAAAATATTTTTCTTTGTATTTGAATTATATCTTATACGCATTTTTTTCAGTATCCTTCAAATTTGTATGATTTAAATGTAAGTGCTTAAAGTAAACGAAATTTAAAATTCTTTTAATGAAACTTTCATTTTTGGTATTTCGAAAACACCAAAAATAGCATATCTGTGTATCAAAAGATTGCGATTAACTAGCACATGATCTTCAACTGGCCATGATTTCAGGTCAAATGACTGTGTTTGCTCTGTAAAACTTAGTGAGGTATTTTATCTGAATTCGGTATCGAGTGAGAAACATCATTTAAACATTAGATATTAACATAATTAAAATTTCATTTTTAACGCGAGGCTTCTAGAGCTTTTAAAACATTTTAAAACATTATAATTATTAACAGTGTAGAAATGTCATTCCTCACGAGATACGATTATGGAATCAGTTTCTCTTATTATTTCAGGGAGATTTTGGACAAAACGTGACCCATGAAATAAATATGTTCTTGAAGCATAACGTCATAAGGCAAGGTCGTCCTGTCTCGTGGCGTCATAATAGTAATGTTAGGAGACGGCAAACATATTTAATGTCATAACTGAATTATAACCAATAATTGACAGAGAACAACAATCTCTCTAGACAGGAGACACGTAATTTTCACATCATTTAGGACACTAAAAACAGATAAGAAATTAGAGAAAACATGTTCTTAAATACCCGAACAAATTTTAAACGCATTGAGAAGTGAACGTTTTCAAGCATTTTAATTGAATACTTGTTATTATAGAAGAGACCTCTGTAATTCTTTTTTGATTTTGTAAAGTGAAACGTTGCGATGAGTTATTCAGAGGCTTGGTGTCTTGCATTTATGTCATTCAGTTCTTCTTGTCTTTGTGGAAACTGATATACCTTAATTTGTGTTTCCGCTTCAATGACATAGCCGTTCATGTAACAGCTCACAACGAAAACTTCAGAATAATATTATAAACAAAAAGATTGAAGCTTGATCTCAACACTAAAATATTACATGGCTTTACAAAGAAATTGGCACTAAGAATGTATCAAGGCAAGCTTATCGCCCTTGTTGATTATTTTCTCTTTAAAGAGGTATGGCCAATTTCCCTCGAAATTATTTCCTTCAGAATAAGTATACAAATGCATCAAATCTTCTCAAAACTGATTTTAAAAAGTCGTCTTTTATGTACACTATTTACACTATTATAACAAAATAAATTCAAGTGCATTTTCATACTTTAAGATAAAAGATCCCGTCACTAAAATTGCCACTAAAATGCAATTTTTATTTACTAATTTTGTAGGACTTGGTTAAATACGTTGCAGACCACCCCCAGAACCAAAGTAAACTGAATGTCATCTGCACTGAAGAGACGTAAGTTGTCGAAATCCGCATATGCAGAACCTAAATTAACAGTAACTTCGGCATTGTGTTATTTGGAATGGTTAATGTTAATACATTCACAACAAAGAATGGGTTTTGGTTCTCGGTGTCCTTCTAGAAGTTTCATCTTCTTAAAAATGTAAAATGACTTTAATTGACCAAAAAGGCTGCTTACAGCAATGTTCGACTGCTTATATGTCAGAAAACATACAAGCGTGACATGCTTTAATCTCATCGTAATAGAACACTTACCAGTGACAACCAAATTTGATTTTGGACAACATTTGAGCATATTTTAAAATGGACTAATTATAGCAGTTGGAGTTAACATATGTGTAATGGTCTCATATTCATTTACTCTATATCCTTTCATAAAAAATGTCGAAATAAAATCATTGCCTTACCATTAAGGTTCATTTTTAAAATACTGTACTGAGGATTTATAAGTCGCCTATATTTTCTCTTTTAAGACTGCAAATTTACTGAAAGTTTAGAATTTTGATATTTCTTTATCAATGTTCCTTCTTATCATTTGGTATTGATTTGGGTAACTTAATCAAGGAGGAAAGTTCTCTAACAGTACTTTTAAGCAAATGATTACGACAATTTTAGAATTTTCTTAGTTTGGCTACCATTAATGTGTGAGAAAACTTCCATTACATATGATGAATTACTCTTTATACGTATTCACCTTCATTCTCTCACATTTCGAGTGCAGTTCAAATAGATGATAAATCTTCACATTCATTGATCTGCTGTCAAGGCACCCAGTAATATTCCTTAAGTCATTGATTACTATTTTTTCAATTGAAAACTAATAATTGGAAT
Source organism: Modiolus philippinarum (assembly GCA_002080025.1). NCBI lineage: Eukaryota > Metazoa > Mollusca > Bivalvia > Mytilida > Modiolidae > Modiolus > Modiolus philippinarum. The sequence goes on along the minus strand of MJUU01059622.1, from coordinate 55,684 downwards.
CAGTAGAAATCTTTTTTGCATCAAAATAGAAAAAAAACATTGTTATCTAAATGACTGATATTTCTCTTTGTTGTTTTTCATCTGCATTGAATTAATGTTTGGAATGTTTTGAAAAGTAAGCCGGAATGACGAGCTTGTAGATAGTTTCGGTTGTTCTAGATATTTAATTATATTCTTGGGTTCTGTCAAAGCTTAGTTCTTGTAAGTTTGTATTAAATTACCGTCACAAGTCTGATGGCTTTTCTGTTTAGACCCTTTTGGTCATTTGTTCTCTATCAGATTTACAGGTTTTCGATTAATGTACAAATATTTGGTGTGATCTGCAAGAATGATACATAATTTTTCGAAATGCGCATATGCAGAAAATACATTTTGTATATAAACAATAACTTTGTTTTGTTTTCTATTACCATTGGGTCGATGCCTCTGCTGGTAGACTGTTAGTTCCTAGGGTACTCACCAACCCAGTAGTCAATATTACTATGATGACCATAAAACCGACTTTATTGAAACATGCAATATCTAAACTTTACAGAATTATGTTATAAAACGAAGGAGTATCTCCCTCATGCATAGCCCTGTCCTTAGCTGAATTTGGTTGTTTGAACTCTATCAGATTAATAGGTTTTTCCGTTAATGGACTTCCAAATATTTGGTGTGATCTGCACTGATGACACTTATTTGTCGAAATGCGCATATGCAGAAAATAAATTAACAGTAACTTTGGTATTTTGTTTTCTAAACGACGTCAAGCATTTTGATAAAAATCGAGTACTGATTTTTTGGGGGCACATTTTATCCTTAATTCTCTCATTTAAATGTTGAAATATTTGTTTTTTTTCTTTGTGTTTTTAGTTATCATTTCTAATTTATTTAATGTGTCGTCCTTAACAAAAGATTACAAGATATATATATATATATATATATACCCAGTCAGCATGTAAATGTTGGGCCAACGTTGGCCCAACGAATCACGAAGCGTTGGCCCAACGTTGTAATCATACGTTGGCCCAACGTATAAGTGCAAAGTGGGCCAACATTTGCCCATCATGTTGGCTCAATGTTGGGCCAACGTTGTAAGGGTTTTTGTACTACGTTGGCAGAACGTTGGCCCAATGTTGATAATAATATGTTGGCATAATGTTGGCCCAACGTTGTAAGTATTTTTTTCTATGTCGGCAAAATGTTGGCAAATTGTTGGTAATATGTTGGCTAAATGTCGGCAGAGTATCATTGTCTCTGCCAATTTCCCCCTGAGGTTGATCCGTCCTTTGTCAATCCGATTCCATCTCAGTTTGCTCCAGTCTTTCTCTCTGAAAATATAAATATTAAAGTCAAAATAAAACATTGAATGTCATTTCATTTTCAAGAAGTTTAATTGTTAGTTCTAAATTTTCTCTGTATATATATAAATACTTTATTTTATTTAATTTACTAAAAACACAAAAAGGCAAAAAAATAAATCATGACTGTTAGAAAGAGATAATGAAAATACTTCTGGGTTTCGTCCTAATTATAATGAAATACATGTTACAAGTATTGGTATAATTCACACAGTTATTGTAAATAAAAACACGTGAATAAATGATAAAACTTACAAATATTATAATAAATTCGAACTTTTCTGTCTTCATATTAAACTATCTAATAATTATTAGAAATGAAGAAATACTTACTTGTCTTTCTCCTTCGAATATTCTAAGGTACACCATTTATAGCCAGTTACTATGACAACCGAAATTTTGATGTGTAAATGCCATATGTTTGACCTCAGGGCAATTAAAACTTTACCATGCTGACACCGAAACAGGATATCCAATTCGTTTTGGTCTATTATCATCAAATATATATTTAATTCTCACTTTTTAAAGTTATTTATTTTTAAATTACTAAAGAATAAATTACATGTACAAATAATAAATTTCTTGAATAATCTGCAATTAGAAAAGCTATTAAAATATTTTGTATTCAGTGAATTATATAAATGTCCCAACATTGGCCAAACGTTGGGCCAATGTATCTAGACGGTAGAAATGAAGAAAAAAATCTATACTGACATATTAATATTAATATCAATATTACTATAAAAGTACATCCTTTAACTGATATATTAATGCCATATATACCTGAAGAGGAATATATATTGTAACCTTCTTGGCATACGTTAGTCTAACATTGGGCCAACGTTAGGCCAATGTTGTCTCTAAATTTCAGTAAAATATAGTTTTCTTCAACTATTTTGAACCGGATGACACAATTGGTAAAAATGGAAAGGGGTATTGACAAAATCATAGATTTAACATTTGGCCTACATTGGCCCAACGTTGGAAAAGTGCATATGTTTAAAAATCAAAATGTTTACAAAATACTCTGCTTGCACATATAACTGATCTATCTAAATTCTATCATTCCCCAAAAATGTTGAAAATATTAATTTAAATATGACAATAAAAAACAATGCCTATTTTGGGCCAATGTTGGCCCAATGTTGTCTTGCCAACACTAACGTATTGCCAACCTTACCACGAATTGCCAACGTTGGCCCAACGTATGCTTGCTGACTGGGTATATATATATTTTTTATTTTGTTGACAATAAGCAACTATGAGTCGTGTTTTCATGTTTTTAAATGTTTACATTTCAATATTCCCTATGGGGGTAGACCTGGGTAATGGGGAGATAACTCTGTTTTTTTCACTTTTCTAGTTTTTACATAAATAAATATAATCACTTCCATAGGTAGGATGAAAATTTTGAAATTGTAATATTGTTTTCACACAGCAAATGAATATTCATTTTGTCATGAAAACAAAAACCATACGTCCAGTTATTTATAACAAGCTTATTACCTTTACTTGTTTTGCAATGATATCTTAAAATAAGGAAAATATTTAAAAAGTCAGATATTTGGCAATGGAGGTAATTTCAAGCAGAGATTCAGCAATTTTATTGATTTTTACACACTTAACTGTAAATGTTGAAAAAAATGTAATGGTAGATTTTCTAACATTTTAACATATCTTACAAATACTGGTTTTTCTTTCTATTCTCATTTTTTTGTGAAAATTAAAAGACTCAATTTTTCATATGAAGAGTTTAATACTGATCAAAATAAAGTAATATTTTCAGCATATACTGTTCAGAACACCCTTGTATTGCAGTTCAAGCTATCAAAATTCACTGTCATTATTCATGTTTACTTTCAAACATGTTTATTCTACAGCAATTTGCATTTGAAATAATTTTATATCAATCTTAATTTATTTAGAGCTAATTTTATACACCACAAGCAAGTCCTAAACGGACCAAATAAAATGAAGAAACAGAGTATCTTTGTTGACCACTAGACGGAAAATGGAACGGCAAAAATTGCTGAAAATTGCTTAAAGTCGACATGAACATGTGTAGTTTCAATACTGAGAATATTGAAAAAAATAAACGAGTGAAAAATTTTAGGAAAGTACAGGGACGGATAGGCAAGGACGGATTGGTTGTAGGGCCGGAACGTCTTGTTACCTTGGTCAGTTCAAAACACGTGATATTAATATGACGAAATTAACTTTAAGCAAAAAGTATGAAAACTCGACGACTTAACTCTCTTTTTGGATCAAATGAATTTGTATTATTTTTGCCTTTTTTGTCAATTTTACAATTTTTGAAGTAAAATAATTTAATTTGAGACATGGACAACAAGAATTAATTAAGGCTGGGCTTGGGTTGTGTTTACACAGCAGTATCAAACAAATTTCTTGGAAAATAATGAAAGGATTACCAATGTAGTTTTATATCAAGTAGGGATATTGAATAAATTATTAAAATGATATAATAATTATTTATGTGAAAAGGGATGGAGAGATTAGAGGGGATAGCAGTTTTTTTTCAGCAATAAAAGTTCGGATGGAGTGTGTATAAGTTTTGTTGTACAGATGTCTCTTATATACTGGTAAATTTGGATAGCAGTTTTCTCTGAGATGCCTGTAGTCTCAGCAGCTTTCCTCACCATTGTGTCTTGGCACCACAAGTACAAAAATACAACCATTTGTATGTGTATGTTACTTTACATTTTACATATTTATCATTCATCCTTGTGTATCAGTAGTGCTGTTATTTAATATGTATTATAAATATAAAATAAAATTAAATTAAATAAATTAATTCTTGTTTCTGAATTTTGTGCATGCTCTACTACTGAGCATGTTTATTTAAATATGTAAATAACGATTGTAATCCATAATCCTTTACAACAACATTGTCTGCCTTAAACACACAAGCTGTCATAATTAGACAAATCTTCAAATGAAGCCATATCATGCAAAACAATGACAAAAACCACAAATAAAAACCTCAAAATGTATATTTCTTATATAAATAACAAAAACTTTTGCATATTTAGTCAATTTAATAAATAATACTTTTTCCAAAACTTTTGGAAAAAGGTACAATCCTTTTGTATAAGGATTGTGGACAATCCTTGTATACAAGGATTGTAGCCGCCAAATTCATTTGATCCCTCTTTTTAATCTACTTTATATAATAAATTAAAACCAAAATTCCATAATAAATTATAGCGTTCTTTTGTTATATTTATACATTCCATGCTTACGTCACATTATATTCTTCATAAATCTTTCAAAAAAGGGTATTTCATCGAAGCCTATGTTCATGCTTGAGACACTAAATTCATATGTAATTTAAAAAAAGACTTTCTCGCAATACCAAATGTATGTATACATCGATTTTCAAAAATGACCTCAAAAGTGGAAGATATTATTTGTCAGTGCTTATTTCAATTGTCGCAACACAATATTTGTATATATTTTTGCCAAAATTACCTTATAAGATTGGAATATTTTGCAGTTTAGCTGTTTTCCTTTCTCGTGATACCAAATTCATGCATCTTTTGTCAAAAATGAATCCAAAGGTGGGAGATATTATATGTTTGTGCTTATTTCAATTGTCGCATGTATTTTTCCCAAAATTACCTTACAAGATTGAAATATTTTGCATTTCAGATTTTTTTTTTCCTTTCTCGAGATACCAAATTTATTCATCTTCTATCAAAAATAACCTTAGAAGTGGGAGATATTATATGTCGGTGCTTATTTCAATTGTCGCGACACAACATTTAAATGTATTTTTCCCAAAATTACCTTATAAGATTGAAATATTTTGCAATTCAGCTTTTTTCCTTTTTCGCAATACCAAATTTATACATCTATTTTCAAAAATGACCTTAGAAGTGGGAGATATTATATGTTGGTGCTTATTTCAATTGTTGCGACACAACATTTATATGTATTTTTCACCAAATTACCTTATAAGATTGAAATATTTTGCATTTCAGCTTTTTTCCTTTCTCGCAATTCCAAATTTATACATCTTTTGTCAAAAATGACCTCAGAAGTGGGAGATATTATATGTTGGTGCTAATTTTAATTGTCGCGACGCATTTTTCCCAAAATTACCTTATAAGATTGAAATATTTTGCATTTCAGCTTTTTTCCTTTCTCGCGATACCAAATTTATACAATCTTTTGTCAAAAATTGCCTCAGAAGTGGGAGATATTATATGTTGGTGCTTATTTCAATTGTCGCGACACAACCTTTATATGTATTTTTCCCAAAATTGCCTCATAAGATTGAAATATTTTGCATTTCAGCTTTTTTCCTTTCCCGCAATACCAAATTTATTCATCTTTTTTCAAAAATGTACTCAAAAGTTGGAGATATTATATGTCGGTGCTTATTTCAATTGTTGTGACACAACATTTCTATGTATATTCCCCAAAATTACCTGATAAGATTGAAATATTTTGCATTTCAGCTTTTTTCCTTTCTTGCGATACCAAATTTATACATTTTTTGTCAAAAAAGACCTCAGAAGTGGGAGATATTATATGTCAGTGCTTATTTCAATTGTTGCAACACAACATTTATATGTATTTTTCCCAAAATTACCTTATAAGATTGAAATATTTTGCATTTCAGCATCTTTCCTTTCTCGTGATACCAAATTTATACATCTTTTTTCAAAAACGACTCAAAAGTTGGAGATATTATATGTCAGTGCTTATTTCAATTGTTGCAACACAACATTTATATGTATTCTTCCCCAAATTACCTGATAAGATTGAAACATTTTGCATTTCAGCCTTTTTCCTTTCTCGCGATACCAAATTTATACATCTTTTGTCAAATATGACCTCAGAAGTGGGAGATATTATATGTCAGTGCTTATTTCAATTGTCGCAACACAACATTTATACTGAAAAGTTCAGGTGTTTTCCTTTCTTGCGATACCAAATTTATGCATCTTTTGTCAAAAATGAATCCAAAAGTGGGAGATATTATTTCAATTTTCGCATGTATTTTTCCCAAAATTACCTTTTATGGTCAGACTCCACTAAATATTTTCCATAGGCGGCCATTATAACGTTTTGTGAATTTTCATAATTACCTTAAGTTCACTTTATGCGGCGATATGATTTTCTCAAATTGGCATGTCTGCCATGTAACATATCCAAACGATGACCCAACTTAAAAGTCTAATAAGAAAATTCTATCGCCTCATTTAACTGGGGTATGCAAATGACCAATTTTCCCTTTCATATCCTTGGGCATACGTGTCATCATTGATGAGGCTTCAGTATTTTTCCCATGCAACGAGGCTGGCTGATTCAAAATGCTTGTCAATCCGGAAGTGTTTCATGATCACAAGAGCGTTTAAGAACTCCGATATTGTCAATATTGACAGTTATATCTAAAGCGAAAGTAGCATGGCTTTGTTTATATAAGTACTATTTTTGACTATGCCAGCAGCTGATTGGTCATTTAGTAGAGTCTAACCTTAATAGGTCATTAAATGTTTTAAAAGTTCAATTATTGGCCTTTATCATGTAGCTTAATGAATATCCAAATAGAAAACTCAAAATAAAGATGCTCTCTGCCCCTTGAAAAAATTATATTGCTTATTTCAAATGCCTGGTACTTAAGTGTTTTCAGCACTTTGAAAAATTCAAGGTTCTGATAATGGTTCAACTTGGAAAATAGAGCTTGAATGACTGTTTTACATACATCTGACTATCTTTGTGATACTTTATAGTAGATTGGTGCACTATACTATCATTAAATTACTTCTTACAAAGAAAGCAGTCATACAAATGGTGAAAATCTGGTCATTTTAAGCCCCCTCCCCCCATTTGCAGCATGTGTTTCTGAGGTCAAATTCTCTCCATACAATTCACTAAAAATATATATAACTGATACCAAAGGATCATCATGTGCAAAATAAAGGTAAAACAAACTCCAGAAAGTGAATAGAGATTGTTCATAATATTCTGTTGTCCAACAAAAACAATTAAGGTAAAATTTGTTGAAAATTCAGTCTTTACTTATCATGGGGACAGTATGAAAGTGTGCCCCAAATTTTTAAAACTGCATGCAGCTGCTAAATTTTTCCTGTTTTAGCTCACTTGTCTAATTCATTATGCGATTTAAAGCATCATTGTTGTGAAAAATATGAGCAACTATGAGTAAAATTGCAATTTATTGTAAAAATTGGCTGTGAAATTAGTAAAAATCACAGATTGTGACATGACGCAACATAAAATGGCACTCAGAATGAGCTTTGGAGCTTTTCAACTCTCAGATTTGTGTATAATAGGTTCATTCAGTATGTATACTACAAATATAAATAAAATTCAAGTTCAAAAAATATATAATGTTGAAAAAAATTGGGATTTTATATGAGGCTGTATCGTTCGAGTTAGCGATATTGTCGTGATATAAGGAAACATTAATTTAAACATTTTCAAGCATTTTCTGGATAAAATCATGACTTTTGATGCATATGTAACTTGCATTTCATCTATTCTGACTCATTTAGTGTATCTATTTCCTTTAACCTTGGTAAAAGTCTGACAGGGGCTTAAAAATATGGAAATTCTTTAAATTTTGTGAAATATTACATAATATCTGAACAGGTCTGTAATTTGATACCAGTTGATCTTAGGTGCAAAATATACCTTTATTTCCTATAACCTAGACATATTTCACCAATTGAAACATAAAAAGTCACTTACTGGCAAAAATTTTATTTCCCCTCACTTTTCGGCTTAAGGTCAGACTCCACTAAATATTTTCCATAGGCGGCCATTATAACGTTTTGTGAATTTTCATAATTACTTTAAGTTCACTTTATGCGGCGATATGATTTTCTCAAAGTGACATGTCTGCCATGTACCATATCCAAACGATGACCCAACTTAAAAGTCTAATAAGAAAATTCTATCGCCTCATTTAAATGGGGTATGCAAATAACCAATTTTCCCTTTCATATCCTTGGGCATACGTGTCATCATTGATGAGGCTTCAGTATTTTTCCCATGCAACGAGGCTGGCTGATTCAAAATGCTTGTCAATCCGGAAGTGTTTCATGATCACAAGAGCGTTTAAGAACTCCGATATTGTCAATATTGACAGTTATATCTAAAGCGAAAGTAGCATGGCTTTGTTTATATAAGTACTATTTTTGACTATGCCAGCAGCTGATTGGTCATTTAGTAGAGTCTAACCTTAAAAAACTGCTTTGAAAAGATGTGATAAAGTAAAATATTTAAAAAAAAATGAATTATTTACATTTCTTTGAGTTTATGGTCTTCCAAACGTTTAGATTTTATCTGCACTGAAGAGACATAAGTTGTCGAATGCGCATATACAGAAGTTAAATTCACAGTAACTTCGGTATTTGGTCATTTGTAAAGATTTAGTGTAAACTGCATAAGGAAAACCTAACTTTCTCAAACAAATGTATATAAAGATTTACAAAAAGCTATATCGTAACATATAAAACTTCTTCAAAGGATATAATAGGTATTTTTTTTTTTTTTTTTTTTTGAAAAATGAAGTATTTTGGTCATTTGTAAAGATTTAGTATACACGTCTATATTCATTTTTGTAGCGGGAAAATATTATCATACATGTTTTATATTTAACAATATTTTATATATTATAACTGCATTGGTATTTTTTTCGCATTTGCTTATCCAAAAGAACGCTACGCGGAAATATATTTTTATTCCCTCGGCTATCGCTTAAAATTCGATCTAACTATATAATATATATATAAGATAACCTCGCTTTAAGTATTGATTTCAAGTGCACTTTAAGTTCACTAGTGAACGCGATAATACCTGTCATGGAATAGCTACCTATTCCAAAAGAGTGAACTTCGCGACAGCGAAGAGAACGCGAAGTGCACTTGAAAAGTGAACTTCAAGTTCACTTTAAGTGCACTTTTTGGAACGTTGCGTCTGCACCCATCTGTATATCCCTTCGTCGTTTTGGTACCTTATACTGGGTACCAAAATTACACAAATGCCCATAAAAAAAACGGTTCATCGCTGGATCTGCAAAATGTTCCACAAAACCTCTTTCTAAGCTTTTAACCTCCATCTTGACAGCCGTAAAAGAGGGCCTTCAAAAATACCGTGATACTAGCTTTTCAAGAAGTGGTGTAAATGAAATGTGGATATTAAAAAACTCTGAAGATCTGCTTGACGTCCTAAAATCAAGATCATTATCGCATTGTAATAGCATTAAAACTTTTGACTTCTCCACACTTTATACTACCATTCCTCATGAACAACTGAAATCAAGACTGAAAGACATAATTCATAGATGTTTCTCCCGTTAGAACGGCGAACGAAGATATAAGTACATTGTCACAGGCAGAGAACAAGCATACTTTGTTAAATATGACTCAGAATCACAAAAAAATACACGGAGGAAGAAGTGATTAAAATGGTAGAGTTT